>JAGDQP010016727.1:0-39990 GCA_022664845.1 Lepisma saccharinum
ACCAAGATATTTCAATGACGATTTTTTATACCCAAGCATGATGTGGTAATAGCTAATAACAAGAACACAAGGTACAGAAACAATCTCACAGTGGTTCACCAAAATATTCAATCCTTAAGAAACAAACAAATTGTACTTGAGGTAATTACCGAAACAATGCCAGCCGATATCCTTTGTTTATCTGAACACTGGCTGGCAGAAAATGAGTTATTTGTTATTAATGGATATAAAATTGTAGCAAAATATTGTAGAAGTAATATAAAAAATGGAGGCGTTTCTATATTTGTAAAAAACCACATAAAAACTACCCAGTGCAA
This sequence comes from Lepisma saccharinum, assembly GCA_022664845.1. NCBI lineage: Eukaryota > Metazoa > Arthropoda > Insecta > Zygentoma > Lepismatidae > Lepisma > Lepisma saccharinum. Next base: position 318 of record JAGDQP010016727.1, read on the forward strand.
GTTAATAGATAGCATAAAATGTGTTGAGAAACATTTTGAATACACTGCAACTATTATAGAAGGCTCTGAAGTAAATTTAGCCTTATTAGTTATCTATCGCACTCCTGACTCAAACGTCGATATTTTTCTACGTAATACGGAACTGTTGTTAAGTAAATTAAGTCGGAAGTATCCCTCAATTATAATATGCGGTGATTTTAACATAGATTTACAAACACCAAGCAAAAAACGCGAAATGTTTTTGAATCTCCTAAGTTCTTTCAATTTAACTGCGACAATAATATCACCCACACACTTCACAAAAACATCGTGTTCAACAATTGACAATATTATCACGAACATCAAACCAAATATATACACATCGGAAATATTAAACCTCGGACTTAACAGCCATTTAGGACAAGTTATCACGATTCAAAACTTTTTTACTTCAAAAAGTCATACTATGAAAATAAAAAAGAGAGATTTCAGAGAAAACAATATTCACAGTTTTATTGAGTGCTTAGAAATGGAAGACTGGTCAAGCATATTTGCAACTGAGTATATTTCAGTTGATGAAATGTTTAAGCTGTTCCTAACTAAATTCAAATTACGGTTCGACCAATGTTTCCCACATATAACCGTACGAGTAAACCATAAAAGGCGAAATAAATGGATCACAAATGGCATTAGAAGATCATGTCAAAAAATGAAAACACTCAATTTAATAAGCAAACAAACTACTGACATAAAATTTATTGAGTATTTTAAAAATTACAAGAAGATTTATAGAAAGGTCATAAAGCAAGCAAAAAGTTCCTATTATGACAACCTGATAAATAAAGCAGATAATAAAACAAAAATGGCGTGGAACTTGATAAAACAGGAAACCAATATGAGCAATAAAGCTTCAGGAAATATAGAACTTAAAACAGAAAATAATCAGATCTGCAATGACCCACATGCAATTGCAGAGATATTCAACTCTTTCTTCAACAATGTTGTAGATAAACTCCTTAATGCAAGGCCAAATGCTGCAATGTTTATAGACGAGCCCCATCCAATACCACATGTCTCAAATTCCTTCTTTCTTACACCCACAGATCCTTATGAAATAATTGCTATCGTAAAGAAATTTAAAAACCGTAGTTCTGCAGGGCCTGATGAAATACCTGAGTTTGTAATAAAGAGATGTATACATGCTATTGCTACGCCATTGTCTGATTTAATTAATGCATCATTTAATCATGGGCAATTCCAAGAAAATTTAAAGTGGTCACTAATCAGGCCACTACATAAAAAAGGGGATAAACGTAATTGTGAAAATTATCGACCCATATCACTCTCATCTAAATTTTCCAAAATTATCGAAAGTATTATGAAAAAAAGACTATTATCCCATCTGGAACAAAACAAAATTATTTCTAACTCACAACATGGATTTCTCAAAAATAGATCTACTACTACTGCTATCTTAAGTTACATACAAGAAATAGTATCTGCTATTGACAGTAAATCATATCCATTTTCAATATGTTGTGATTTAAGCAAAGCCTTCGATTGTGTTAATCATTCACTACTTTTATCGAAATTGTCTTCCTATGGGATACGCGGAACTACTAATGAATGGTTTTCATCGTATTTAAAAAATCGACATCAGTATGTTGAACTCACATACACGGATCAAAACATGCATAAACAAAAAATATCATCCAAACCCTCCCTTGTCAATTTAGGTGTTCCTCAAGGATCAGTTCTGGGTCCGTTACTTTTCCTGATATACATAAATGATCTTCCATCACATATTGACCAAGGGACTATGGTCTTGTATGCTGATGATACCAACATCCTAATTAAAGGCAGTAATGCTTCAGAACTGCAAGATAACATAAATGCTGCTTCCAATAAACTTGAAAAATGGTTCTATCATAATAATTTAATCCTAAATGCCAATAAAACTAATTGTCTTTTTTTCTTTCCTTCGTATACTGCTGTCCCAGCTTATCCCAAATTAACCATAAGTAACACCACCACAGAATGTGTCTCAAGTACTAAGTTTTTAGGGCTATATATTGACAACAAACTAAGTTGGAAAACGCATATAACAAATTTATGTCGTACACTATCAACTAATATCTTCTTAATAAGATCTCTCTCAACTGTTCTAAATAAAAAGGCATTGATATCCTTATATTATGGTACATTTTTTTCGAGAGCAAAATATGGTATTCTCTTTTGGGGATCCTCAAGTGGGCTATTGACAGTTTTTAGACAACAAAAAAAAGTTATTCGAATCATTACACACACACATTTACGTGCGAGCTGCAGACAAATTTTCAAGAAATTAAATTTGCTAACAGTTCCATGTTTGTACATATACGAGGTGTTAAAGCTGATAAAAAGTAACCTTGATGGCTACACTACACACTCTGATATACATAGACACGACACAAGAATGAAAAATGATCTTAGACAAATGTCCCACAGAACAAAAATTTTCGAAAGATCACCGCATTACTTCGGTATAGCCCTATACAATAAATTGCCACAAAGTTTAAAAAATATTAAGGATATCAATATATTTTGTCGTGAAGTTAGGAAAATGTTGACAAACAAAACTTACTATACAGTTGATGAGTACTTGCAAGACTAAATATTATAAGGGTAAAGAAAATAGGTGATAATGAAAGTGAATTATGTCGAAAAACTGCTACAAAACAATTTTCTATGTATTCTATGTAATTTAAGAAAATATGTATTCTTATTATGGACATGTTCTATACCATATGTGCAAATGAGTACAATGTATTGGTCTAAGGAACGCAATAAATCAAATCAAATCAAATCGAGATCTGCTCATTCTCCAGCCTGTAGCATATAAGTGTCCACTTACGGCCTTCAGGAATCCTAAGCTCACACTAAGGAAAGTAAAATAAACTACGTACATATTCGTGGCTGCTATTTCAAAATTGCTAGTTTCGAAAAAGCATATGATCAGCCTACAAACTTTAACGTAAAGTCACGGAAACATGTATTACGTAGCTTGAATACAAATTAAAACAAAATTTTTACTTAAATTATATTTACTGTTGAAGAGAGTTAAAATATAGCTTCTTATACGATACAAAAAAATCAATTACTGAGTGCGAACTAGAGTTTTAAAGGCTGGGGAAAAAACTGAAGTTTTCGGAAAACAGGATTTTTTCTCCACGAGGGAAAAAAAACTTCATTTTATTGAATAGTTTTTTTTTTCGTTTTCATCACCAATATTCACTGGTTAACGCACCTAATACATTTCTTGTTTACGTTTAGTACAATTAAATGTTCTTATGTTAAAATATGTACAAAAAACTTTCAATGTACATAAGCAATGCAATATATCATAGCATTCTCGTACATGAGAGAAAGCTTCTGTTCACTTTTGCCCCCAGGCATCTTTGGCACAGACCCACAAAAATTACATAATGCTTGAAAACTTCGTCACAGACAGTCCCATTGCGGTTTGTTTTCTAAATGTATGTTTGAACATGAACTAACATTTTAACTAATTCATTGATCATAAAATATTGCCAGGGAAACGTTCTTTTACCAAAGTAGCACGAAAAATTGAAAAAGAAAAACGTTTTTTTTTCGGCGTTCAATTTTTCCGATGTTCCTTAAAAAAAAACGACACTAGTGCAAATCATGGTCCTTAATCCAAGATAAAAAAAAAATCCAAGGTGTTTCCTTATCACTATATTAAAACATGGCCGTTGCACTCTTTAACAGTTTTGAAGTTCAATATACTTTATCTACTCCAGCTTTCGCAAATTATTACGACATATACAGGTTTCATACAATTTCTTTCAACGTGAAGTTAATTACAGACACACATCGCAACACCCATCAGAACAGATATAATTTTCTTAAATACCTTCTAAAGTTGTTGAGCGCAGATATCACAAGTTGTTGAGCTGACGGATAGACCATTTTTTTTTTCGTTATACAGTTTGTAAATCACATAACTACCGACGTACAGTACGAAAAATGGGATTAAAAAAATCGGTAAAATTTTTCTTTTCGCGAGGTCTTATTGTTGAAATTGTTTCTTTTGCTGTTTGATCAAGAATACTTAGCACACATCATCCATTTCTTGTTTAGACTTAGTAAAATTAAATTTTATTACGTTCAAAAATGTACAACACACTTTGTACTTAAATTACGAATACAATATATCTGACTAACCCCTTTGTACATGAATGGAATGTTCGTCCTCTTACGGTCTTTAGGCATCTTCTTTAAGCTCACACTAAGGAAAGTAAAATAATGAAACTAAATTTTGTCAAAAGCAATTCCGATAAAGATATTTTTCCTCAATGTATATTTTAAACGATAACTACAACATTAATGATGAAATAATGACAGGTGCCCCGTAATAATTAATCGCATTTTTAAGAGTAGGATGAATAATTGTAAAAAAAAAAAAAAGGGCGTTTTTTTCATGTTTTCTTTTCCAGTGTTGAGTTTTTCGTTTTTTCTTTTTACATCCCGAACGCGGATACCACTAAATAGGCTGTTGAACTCTCTGCTTTTATAGCACACTTCCATAGCTACAAACGTTGCTGTATTTTACGTTTGAGCACTTGTTCTGGAAATGCTACATTTTTGGGGTAGATGAAGTAAACTGGATCCCAGTTTTGCTAAACAACTTTAAGATTCTTTATGCTAGGAACATGGATGAAGAGAGAGAGAGAGAGAGAGAGATTGAGATTGAGATTTTATTAGCTTCGTTAATGTGAATTTTACTTATATACAAAGGTTCCTGAAGTTATAATTTAGTTGGTGGAACTTACACTGAACAGCAACTCAATAAAACGGACACACTTTTCCTATTAACCAGTATGATTCGGTATACTGTGATTGAGTAAGGTAATAAGCATCTGCCTTTGATTTGAAGGTTACCGGCAGAGGTGGCGTTTGCGGGTGGCAACTGGGGCAACCGCCCCAGGCCGCGCGCTTAGGGAGGACGTCGTTCCGAGTTGATATTTTTCTTACTCAATGATATAAAAGTTGATTTGTAAAAAAAAGTTTACAAATAAACTAGTTTGTATAGTTTCCATGTGAAATGGAAATGAATAAAGAAGCAAGGGTAAAAATGCCCCCCCTTTTTTTTTTCATAAGAAACCGTTGTTCATTAAAAAAGAGAATATTTAGTAATAAATTTAGGGTTAGGAATGAAAGGAAGAAGTGAGAGGAAGCATTTAGGGGGAAGTTGCTTACTGCTTTATCGGCTTTAGATGCAACATTTCGACGCTCAGCGATTTTTACTTGTACTATGACCCCGCGGGGTCATTATTGCCCTAGGCCCGGCGCTCACCTAACGCCGCCTCTGGTTACAGGTACTTGCAGTTTGCCCTTTTCACGTACAGGAGTAAGACGAATATGGCCAAACTAAGCTGATATTATCTATAGTTACACTATTACCCCCATTATTATTCGTGCGAATTCGTACGTACCTAAGCAGGCGTCATAGATTATGGGAAAAACCAGTAATTAACCGATGCTTTTCTATATTGATTATTGTATATATCAGCCAGTCAGTATAATATTTGAGTTGATACCTATCGTTATTAGTTTATCAGAGTTGAGAGCATGTGTTTTGAACTTAAGGTGTCTTTGGGTACAACAAAACTAAAATATAAGAAAGTTGTGTATCCACAGTTGAAAGCTGGGAGCAGGGCATTTACACAGTGGCGCCTTTGCAATTGGGGGTCCCCCGCGGAAAAATTAGGGGCTCTTTGATAAAATGCTTAAAATTAAACTTACAAAATGTATTTTTAACTTTTATGCCTTTGACCTAGATAAATCCTTGGTACAGATAGTGAAATTGGGTGTCAGACACAATTTAATGTTATAATGTTGAAATTTGCAGCATTTGTTCATCCTCACCTATATGTCACACCTTTAGGCGCGATTGTGTTCGTCATCTTTCTGAACATGACCACTATTAGTACTTGTTTTACACTTTATGCGAAATACAAATGCTTTCCTGAAGCCTATAAAGAGCAATAGACATATCAAATAACACTTTTTAACTAACTAAGGGCTAGTTTTTCATTGTCCAGTTATCTTTCCAGTTAACTAACTACTAGTTAAAGTTAACCTGAACTCTAACTTTAATATCCGTTTTTCATTTGCCTTTTAACTGCTGGTTACTTAACTGGTAGTTAGTGGAAGCAGTGCGACGGTTGGCAATGGATTTCTACTATTTCGCCATCTAGGGAGTTGTTCAGGAATTATGAAAACAGTAGAATAGAGGATAGCACAGTAAGTTTTAAACAAAATACGCATGAAATTCGCTACTTTCTGAAGTAAGAAATATGAATGTTTGATTGCATTAAGAGATTTGTGGAATAAAGAAATAAGGTAGTAAACACACATATGTAAAGAGTTGAGTTACTATCTAAAAAATACGTATATGTGACGCCGACCTGGTAGCCGTGTGGGTTGGGGGGCTACGTAAGCGACTCGAAGGTCCCGGCTGGTGCATAGATCTGAATTTTAATTAGCATCGCATTCATAATCGTGTCGGACCGAATTCAGTTACTAAAAATCGCCCATACAAAATTAAGTTTACAAAGTTTATTTTTTACGTAGGCGTGACGGTTTTAGATCGCTGGCCCGCATATCCTTATACACTCTGGGAAAATAGATAAACTCCACTTTATGGCCGCAGCTTCCGTGCTATATGTAAGGTTCTATTCGCTTTATTTCCTTGCAAACAATTACCACACATACTTCTATAAACACCTACCGGCAACCCAGCTTCGAAAAAGTGCTACCAAAAGCTACATGCCATTATCATTTCATTAATATGCAGTTCATCAACATATAATAAGCATAGCCCCGTGAGGAGTTACGGCGAAACTTCGTGCTATGAATTACACGTATTTTGCCACAAGAAACACGGACAGTATCTCGGGCCAGTCAACAGTTGAAGTCCAGTTCGATCCTTTTTATTATACACGATGTACATGGGGTTCTAAAAAATGCCTGTATTAACCCCCAACACGGAAGAAACTAAATAGTCCCTAGCACCTTTCCCTATTTCTCTCCCATTTTACACCTTCATTTAAAAACTTACATTTAGGATGTGGACACTTCTAGACACGTTAGCAATGTTAAATTTCTCGTGTAAGTTTAAAGTTTTTTGCGGCCCATAAAGTAAAGTAAAGCGGAACTAAACAGATAGTTCGAAGAACATGAGCGCGTTTTCAAGCAATGACAAGCAAGAAATACAGTAATTGGAATTAATGATTTTTTCATGAAAGAGTTCATAGGCAAAGAACAAATTTCTTCGGTTTTTGGATGCGTTTTATTTCGCTCGGTTGCAACTAACAAAGTAATTAAGATTTTCAGTTTGGGAGGGTATAGCCGAAATTAGAGCTTGTAAACAGTTTTGCAGTTTTGTTCCTATTTATTTTTAATTGTAAAAAAATTGAGGTTGTGCTCAAGAATTTTTTGGGGTTACACGTTGGGTGGTCTAACAGATACTTCATTATATTTATATACTTCACAGTAATTATAAAAAAACACACAACACGTAGTCAGCGAAGCTCATGTACTACATGAAATTGAATATGAATGTTTACACTTTTTTTTGTTTCCCGCAACTATTACTCTCGCAAGGGAAAAGGGATATAGTAATGGTGAAAATTGGGGTAATGTTTAATAATTTTATTATTTTTTTTCATTGTCATTTTATGAATATTATGCTTGCTTCATAATCATATGGATAAACTTCACTTCTGGAACCCCTGCGTCCGCCAGCTACTGATCAGTATGTACGTTCTACACTACTCATTCCCTTGTACATAATTCACGAAGTGGGGTAAGGAGATATTTAATCATCTTGTTTCCATTAGCTTTTTATTTGCTGGGTAAACTTTACTTAATGACAAACAAAAAGATGTAAAATTTGCAACACAAATGTAAGATTTCCAACGGGAGTGGAAGTGATGAATTGCAAAATTTAACGAAGTTTCGAATCATGGAAGTACGAAATAAGAGCAAAAATTAGTTGGGACTGTTTATGTGGTTGCGTGTTGGGAATAAGCACATGGAGTATATGACAAACGTCATGCGCATCGCGTATAATGAACACAATTTTGTAACCTGACCTTAAATAATCGTATTCACTCACTCGACACGTACATGATTTTTCGTAGAAAAGTAGTGTCATTCATAAATCGAAGTGTCGCTATTAGTTTCACACGCCGCCATGTTTGTGTTTTGACCAACTGGATTGAGTATTTAACGAAATATCATATGGATATTCTTTACTTTTGGGATCACAGCTTCCGTCAACTCCTGATACATGTATACGTTCAGTATTACTCATTCCCTTGTAAATAATTCACACATAACATCTAGCAACAACTAGAAATCCAAAAAGCGTTTCTAAATATCATGTGTTATTATTATTTTATTAAATAAGCACTCGTGTTGATCAACACATACAAATATGGCGACATGCGCAAGAATACTAACGACCTACTTAATATTCGTTCTTCATGTTAAGAATGACACATATTTTAATAGAAAAATCACGGACACATGTCGAGTAGCAAAGGCAGTTAAAGTTACCTTACAACATTTTTTCATTATATGCGATGCACTTGACTTTAATCATTCACTCAATGTGCACTCTCAACTCGAAATCAACTAAACTTCCAGACACTTTTTTTTGCTTTTTCACATTTGCATCATTACAACCTTCGTTATATTTTCCGTTTCAATGCTTACACACAAATTGAAAATATTACATTTCTTCTGTAAATTTTACATTTTTGGAGCTCCAAAAGTAAACATCGCGTTTCAACACCACACACTTCCATCATTCTTGTAACTTTTACATTTTGAGGGAGTGCAAACACAAACTTACTTCATGCCCCAGCCAGCACAAAACAAAATTTTTCGTACCGCACCTAATTTTAATTTAATTAAAAAAAAAAAAAAAAGGTTAAAAAGTTGGGTAGAAGAACTGTGATGTTTTCTTTATGTGTTCTAATACAATTCTATCATCCTCTTCATCGGAAGAGGATGAATCTGAAATCATATGCAATATCTTTCACAGGTGGCAGTTGCCAAACTTTATTAAAATCTCCAGTTAGCGCGTTAACTGGAGGTAGAAGTACGGGTTAATTTAACTACCAGTTTGCTCAGTTTAACTGTTGGTTATGTATTAACTAGACATTGAAAAACGGGTAAACCACCAGTTAGAGTTTAACTGGTAGTTACTAGCTAACCTGTACTTTAACCAGACAATGAAAAACTAGCCCTTAGGGAGACTGTTTAGCTCTGGAAAAAGAATGGGAAACAGTGTTTCACTATTTGAATTTGAATATATTTTAAGGCCTTTAGGTAACTATGGTTTAGGTCGTATGGATGATGATTGGATGAATTGGTGGAATGAATAAAGTGGGAGGAAACTGAATTAGACCGAGAAAACCCACTCACACGGCATGGCCAACCACAAAGCCCACATAGCATGAGCGGGGTTCGATCCGACGACCCCTAACACCAGAGGGCTCTACCATGAGCCACCGTGGCCCCAATGTTTCACTATTTACTGGATATAATTGAATATCAACCAATAATAATGATATAACTGAATATTAATGGCTAATAATAAGATAATTTTGAATTTAAGGAAACATTCTATGAAACTATTTTTCCTACACAACCTTGAACTAGAGTGTTTTTTTGAGTCATGAACTAAGCAGCCCCTTGCAAATATCTGTTGTTTCAGTTATAAGAAGTTTCTGTTTCAAAACCACTGTCTTCTTTTCACTAGACGAACACCGAGACTATAACTTACTTAGGAGCCCAAATCTATTTTGTCCTTTGCCACGGTACTAGGGCTGTTTTCATAAGTAATCGATAACAATTCGATAAAATTTCAAAACCGTTTCGTCGATAAACAATTTTAATTTTATCGAATTTCGAGACTTTCGTAATGTTCGAGACTCTCGAAGTGTTCGAGGCACTTGAACTGTTGGAGGCACTTGAAATTTCGAAATATTCGAGGAGTTCGAGATACTTGAACTGTTCGAGAAGCCCGAATTGTTCGAAAGCCGCAAATACTGAAACATCTCGTTATGATCGCATTTATCGACTAGTTTGGATATTTTGAAAAGTTCGGTATTATCGGAGTGTTTGGAAGAAACAATGGATTCGAGGTTATCACAGTTGTACGTATATGCAAGGTGTTCATTTTAAAATTTGCCTGCCTTGATATCAAGTAAAAGAATGTTTTTCCCGACAGGTCGTTCACACCAATGTTTATGTACAATGCTTAAGTAGCCTGTCAGGAAAAAAACGGGGGGGAGAGAAAACACACTTCACCCGAAGTGGGTAGGAATGCAGAACGATGTTAGTCTATGGAGTACGGACGTTCACTTTACCGATTGCGCCAAGAGGACAGGAAGAAAAAGGATAATTTTGCATCTAGTTTCGAGCCTTTAAATTACAGTTCTGGATAAAGACAGCTTCTGATATAGGTAGAGGTAAGGAAGCTCGGTAAGGCTGAAGACTTATCGAACTTCGGGTTTGAAAAATTATCATCCGGCACTCGAAATCCTTCGAGCATGTGAGATTATAGAAATTTCTTGTTATACCTAAACTTCCAGAATCATTAGGAGCGAAGCTCGCTATTATAGATCATGCTGTTTATCCGTCCGGCTGTCTGTCTGTGACGTTTGACGATAACTTTCGAACGGATTGTCCGATTTATATGGAACTTGCTTTAAAATATTTCCATTTGCTTTCGCCAGACATCTATTATTTTTATTTGCTTTACGACAAAGGGGACTCCCCCGAATCTGTTTATTTGTTCCTACCTTGAACGTAGGCGTGTAAAAGCGACGATATATTTCGAACAAATTGTTCGATTTTAATGGTTACTGGTTTAAATGCAAGTGTCAAGTATCTGTTACTTTTATTTACCCTACAACATCGGGGTTCCCCCAAATTCGGTTGTGCAAGCTCCATTCAAAATTAGTTTCTGGATATAAGTCTGCCTGGAGCCTCGACTTTGAGGGAAGGATATTACCGATCAGCGTCCTCTGTCGAGCGGATTGTCAAAATGTTCGAGAGTCTCAAAATATTTGAAGCTTTCGAACTGTTTGATATTCTCTAATTACTGAAGGATTTAAGTTTGCGTGGATTTATCGTGACATTTTAATATTTCGATGATTTTATTAAACTATGTTAAGTTGTCAAAGAAATTAGCTTCTTTGGTTTCAGGAAATGGTCCGAATGGGAAGAAAAATTGAAACAGCAAAAATAGACATACACGTAGTATATTTAATGGTGATTTCTCATTACAATTTTCTTGATAAAGAGTCAATATATCGGTGATCTTTTTTGAATTCAACAAAATTACAAAAAAAAAGAACAATTTAAAAGAAAGAAAGTGCAAAATAGATGTTTACGAAATCAATGTGTATTCTCAAAATATTTTAATATTTTATGTATTAGGTAAGTTCAACTGCGAATTTTCTTTTAGGATTAATTTTAATTCTGAGATTTATTTTTTTCCGTTTTGACAACAAATTTCATCTAGTCATTATATTATTAATATTAATTTCTTTTCTTTTGGTTTGTAAAGACCAATGTGAACATCTAAAGCACTGAAAGTGTTTAAAACTATTCAAAATATTGGCTTAAACAAAATTTTGATTAATGCAAAATTGCGTTTGAAAATTGAAATAAAATCAGTCGACATGTTTTATAATGATAGACAGAGAAGCATTACTTCTTCGTTGTGGAATACAAAGAAACCCGGGACGTCAGAAATTAAATGTTTTTCATTTCATAGCAAAATATATGTTGGGAATGACTAAAGGACACACTTCGAAAGACATGTTACAGCAACTCCTCGCATCATCTTTTAGCAAGGGCACCTAGTACTATAAAAGAACGACCAAACCTCCGCTCCGCCTCTATTTTATAATTACGCTCCGTTGTATCTTCATTACCACACTCGATTCCATCGCTGAAGCTTGAAGACATCGCTTCGATTAACATATTGGCTTTGAGCGTCGACAAAGATCTAGACAGCTCGCAGTTCGATGTCGTGCCATGCTGGACTTAGATTTTGAGAGGCTCATCGACCTTACATCTCATCTATAATTTACCTTTTCAGGTATGAATGAATGTAGAAACTGTTATATTGTAATTGTCCGTGCTCTGACATGGATTAGACAAACACAATAATACATTTTTACTTAAAATTATTCTGAATTGAATAGCATCCGCGAACTTGTTCCTCTGCCCATCGTTGTTAAAACATGTTAGTAAAAATTTAATTCTTTGAAATATAATTTCAGGTAATTTGAGGGCACAAGGCTTTCATATTTCGGAACCCTGCTTTAGAGTTAACGCCCCAGATTGAGCTCTCAGAATTCATTTTATAAATCCCAAATTACCTGCATTAATTTAAATTTGCTGCAATAAGTTATCTTTATTGAACGTCAACCAAAACCTCTCGGAACATGCAATTAAAAAGACCCTACCATCAGACAAATGCACTAAAAATACATTTTCCATACACCTTTTATACACCAAATTACAAATAATTTTTCGAGACGTTCACAATTGTGATAAAGAAGTGCACATTTTTACTAATAAATCCTATTGTTATTTGATAAATTTCTCTTGAAGATTGTAATTTCGCATCTTCGGAAAAACCTGCAAAGATAATACTAATACCGACGAAAGGAAACACGAAAAGTATAAACAAATATCGTCCTATTGCAAATATTTATTTTTCAAGAATTTTTAAGTATTAATGAAAAAAAAAAAACTTCTAGACAAATTTATGTATTTTAATACTCTTATATACTACTTCGTAACACACTTTTATAAAGGTGAAAGCTGTAGATACTGCGCTATTTGAATTTATTACCAGAGTTATGAAAGAGCTTATTAAAATATGTAAAGTCATCATATTTGCAGAATAGGCGCCAAGTTGTAAAAGTTTCGTATTTGGATAAAAATAAGCTCAAATTTTCATCATATTAGCCTTTTTGCTCTCCTACAGTAAATGTTACAAATGGTGTACCACAAGGGTCTATTTTGGGTCCGCTTTTATTTATCGTATACATAAATTATTTAATTGACCGCCATCTTCTCGTAAAATGCGTACTTTATGCAGATGACATTGCAAACAGAAATAAAGTAGATAAACTCCCCACACAGCACACAATGTTGAATTAACGTTTTATAAAACGTTGAATTTTGACAACGTTTATTTGCTGACATTGAATTATCTATTTTATCAACGTAATTTAATAAACTTTAAAATGACCAGTATTAAACGTTCACTAAACGCTGAATTAAATTGTGCTTTTAAACCTTCTAGAATGCTGGAAAGCACAACGTTGATTCAACGTCGAATGTTTGTGAGTTTTCCTAACCTACAGAAAATTTTAAGTAATATTTTTATGCTTAAACTTCATTAGGTGTTATATAATATCATTTTCAGGGACGGGTCGACCTCTGGGACTTACGGCCTAGGTAAAATTGTTTCCACTTCTCTCACCGGGAATCAAACCCGGATTGTTGGTTTGTCACGTTTCAGGAGAAGTAAAATTTAACTTTCAGGACAAATCTCGTACCTTTCTCCCAAAATCCCTACTTATAACAAATATTTAAATCTGTGCAGATGAACAGAATAATGTAAGTTTCCTAGACCGAAGCCTAGTATTTCAATGTTCAGTACGATATATTTTAATTGAAATGACAATTTTAGAGTTGATTGCAGGTAAAAGTCCTATAATCAAAGGATTTTTTCTGGAATCAACCGTAAAATTGTATCGTACTGAACATGAAGTACTATGCTTCGGTCTGGGAATCATATTATTCTGTTCATCTTCACAGATTCAAATATTCGTTGTAAGTAGGGATTTTTGGGAAAAGTACGAAATTTGTCCTGAAACTTGAATTTTGCTTCTCTCTAAACGTTGTATAAACGTCGTAACGTTGAGTAGACGTTTATTCAACGTTTTGTAACGTTGAATCAACGTCAATACCAAAACTAAGTTGCGGAAAAGGTTTAATTCAACGTCTTTAAAACGTTTATTAAACGTCAGATTCAACACTTCTTAGAATACTAATCTGATAGTTGTATAAACGTGGAATCAACGTAAATTCAACCAAATTTCAACGTTTATTAAACATTTAAGAAAAAGTTGGATAAACTCTTATTTAACGTGATTGTGTTGTTTGGGTCACGTCGTGGTTATTTGTAAATAGACTAGTGTTGAATTCATAGAAAACTGCTTTCTCTAAATGGACTGAAAACTAATTTCTTTATATTTTGAGGTCGCTAATAACTATTATGAAGTCAAAATTCAAAACGGCGCATTCAATATGCCGAGCATATTTTTAAGAGAATTGTCTGACTAAAATGATGATAATTTATGATTATTATATTTTAGTGCACTTATGATTATTTCAGTTTCGGGCACCTACGAGTAGCTTCTGTGTTTTGTGAATTTCATTAGATTATATAACATTGAGTGTGTCGGAAAGTAAATATGGTGCGGAATTCTACGGAACTCATGATTGTTTTCAACATTGTCGCATTTCTACAATGTTCTCTTATTTTGTGAATTTCAACGATAATTTGTGATAATCTATTTTTTCTCAGCTTTAATTAGTTCAATTGTTAATCTACGTACATTCGTGTATTTCTTACATTTTGAAAATCCAAATAAAGTTGAAAACTAACACAATTATGATACTTTAGGAAATATACATTTTTTTTCACGTTCATATTAACAACATCCGAACCGCTCAAACGGCACATTTCAAATGACTGCCTCTTCCGCAGGTATAACAAAGCAGCGGATGTTTCAACGGAATTCGATATTTCAAACATTCTTCTATTCGACCTAAGACCGAAAAAAAATAACGATTTTTTAAAAATTTTGTCCAGCCTTTTGGGGTTTCAGCTCACTGTGCCATAGGAATCCTCAGTGAATATGGTCGGCCGTGGGGTTGAAATCCACGTGCATACGCATTGCCGCTCCGAAGTTCAGGACCTTTAAATATAGCATTAGGATCTTTCATATGATTATGGGATGGGCTTAAATTTCTGGATTTTTCACCAATATTTCTATTCGCCAGAAGCAGTCGATAATTGCTCACCCTAAGTTTGAACATTTTATTTTGGTTGAGGAAAAATACTGTATGAGTAAATATTGGCAAAAAAAACAAACAAAAAACAGTGAACTCTTATTTGGCCGACAATTGGTGCCTTCACCCAGTATATGTAATAAACTTAACAGTTAAGGAGACCAAAGATAAACGAGATGAACTAAGAAATTTAGGAGAATTGTGTGTTCATGTTGCGTAAAAATTCGATAATTCAACGTAATGAAGAAGCACTACCATCCTAGTCTGCTGTGTACAAAAATGTAGTCCATCCCAGGAATTAAAGCATGTAAAGAAAAATACACAATACGAATCAACCAACCCTCCCGGGATACCTAAAACTTTAAAAATAAAATTCAATTGAGTTCTAACCAATCATCCAATAGGCAAATTCGTGTAGGGCTGTCTCTTTATGCATATAAGATGTGAAAATAATTTAATGCTGAAACACAGTTTGAATCAAAATAGTAGCCATTCCACAGCAGCAGTACGTACATTGTCGTACATTTAATTTGTCAATGATGAAGCGAAAAAAAACATCTGAATGTTTCCCATTGGAGACTGGTAATAATTTCTACCCGCTTGAATTTCACAACTTTTACGCTACATGAGAAGTCAATATTCACCGTCTTATATTGATTTGCTTCTTCCTGTTTACCTTTTTCATCATAACCCGAAACGGAAGCCATTGAGACCTTGAAAGAACTTACGTTTAAATAACATTTCACGGAGGGTAAACTGAGTGCCGTGATATGTTTGTAATTCGCTATTATAAAGAAGTATGATTTTCATTGTTGTTTAATTATAGATTGTTAAACGTAAGAACGTATTATACCTGAGTTGTAGTAGAGTCGAAAATATTTCAGACACTTTTGTAACAAATTATATTTTCTGATGTTACCCATATCCCCCAAAATGATAATGCAGTTATGAAGTAAGAAACGAATAGCACGAAGATCGACAATTGATGATGTTTTAATGTCATCCTCCTATAGTTTAGAAATAAGGACATTACTTCATACCCAGCCTTCGTGAGACTTTGGAGCGTCATTGGGTAGGCACGTGCGTTCGAGCTGCACAGCCGACCATCCTTGACAGGTTTTCCAAGATATTTCACGGAGAAGTTCAGGATGGATCTAAATTTCTGT
Organism: Lepisma saccharinum; assembly: GCA_022664845.1. Taxonomy (NCBI): domain Eukaryota; kingdom Metazoa; phylum Arthropoda; class Insecta; order Zygentoma; family Lepismatidae; genus Lepisma; species Lepisma saccharinum. Next base: position 16,646 of record JAGDQP010016727.1, read on the forward strand.
AAGATAAAGCTGCATAGTGAATTTCTTATTACATTAGTTTAACCACTTGCATTACGAACAAATCCCTTCCCCCTTCTCCTCATACACAAATACTACCACCAAACACAGAATGTTCCGGAACTGCTCCACATTACAACTATACCCCTGGTTATTATTGTTCTTAAAATTCTACTACATCCATATCTTCTTTCTTTAAACTTGGAACTGGTATCAATAAATTATGTACTAAGGGCTAGTTTTTCATTGTCTGGTTAAAGTACAGGTTAGCTAGTAACTAACAGTTAAACTCTAACTGGTGGTTTACCCGTTTTTCAATGTCTAGTTAATGCATAACCAACAGTTAAACTGAGCAAACATTTGTATCAATATTTAATCTGTAAAGAAACAACGTAAATTGTAGTTTATTTACATATGTAAACTTGAAAACTACTGTGTTTTAGAACAACAGATCTAAATGGCCCTCTAAGAGGCCAATGTAGCAATAGTTCAAGGAATAAGATATGAAATAACCAGATATATCAATTATAACTTTAGGTCTAAGTTAAATTTTGCTACACTTACCAAACAACACAGCAGCCGACGCGACTGCAACAACATTGTCTTGCATCACGTAGTGTACTTTTGTTATCTCTGAACCCTGTCGTGGCATCGCTATTACTAACCCTAGTAAGGCAGTAGATCTGACTTCCATCGCGGTTTTGAATTTTAGAGATGAAGGTAGATTGTATGGAATAACATAAATACATGTCTTAGCGTGCCGGTATTGAAATTTTGAACACGTTTTGGCCAATTTCAAATTAATAGTTCATTTTTTTATGATTTTCTTTTTATATTTTTAGCTGTTAGCAGCCGCCCGTGGCAATTGCCCCTTCTTATAAACGATTATGATAAGAGGCATGCTAACATGCACCGATGTGGCTTTCACAGATCAAGATCTTTTAAGTAAATAAAACAATATATATATTTTTTTTTTTGACTTCAAGAGGTAGCTTTCTTCTATTATAGACGTTAGACATGTGAGAGTGCTCATGATTCTATTCTGGTTATTATGTCGTAATTGTATGAGATATCTTATACATTTCTAAAATGGTTGTCATATGTTTGCTGGTATCAGTTTGCACTAATCTTGTTTATGTTATGGGCTATTATTCCGGAGAGTCGATGTAATTAACCTCTATTCATTCTTTTTTCTACTAAGCTACAGGGTGTTCGGCTATATATACGATTTCACAATTCTTATTTCATTTTGAAATCCTAGACAGTTTACACATCACTTTTTTTTCCTTTACAGCTTACAAGTTCAGCTACATTGACTGGATCAGCTCTGCGAAACTTCACCCCTGGTATGTACCGTATTTTAGAAATGTAAAACTCATGCTTCTGTTAACTACTACTACTTTAGCTCCACCGGTACTTTAAAACAGTAGCACTCAAAAATGGGTCAAAGCAAATTCGTGCGTTAAGTACAAGGGCAAAACTGATTTCGCTGGATCTTTATGCAAGAAATATTAGGAAAGCAGAAGAAGAAACGTTTTGTAGACCTACATAGTGTACAAGGATACTTTCGTAGTAGAAGTTTCTTACTCGTAGGGTGACCGTACCAGTAATGAACCGGTCTCCCCAGTGGTTGACCATTGAAGGAAACAGATTGTTTTAATAGCGTATACTATATTGGATACAAAAGTAAACACGGTATGTTTTATATTTCTGTAAGGTTTAGTAATTTAGGCCTGAAATGCCATGCAATTAGGACATGCATTATACCGCCAAATCACGTAAGTTGTGTAAAGTGTATCTGGAAAAGAGCTGAGTGCACAATAAGAGGACTGAGTTACAACTAGTACAAGGTATCCATGCATATTTACTAGAAGGTACAGTAAAATAATGAATATTTTATTCGTTCGTTGTTCAAAGAACAATTTTCATAAGTTTAACGAATGATCTACACTGGGACCATCGCAATTAGCTACTACAACTGGTCAACTACTGGTGCAATTTTGTTTTCAGCAATATATTTGTGTATTCTTTTGTCGAAATGAAACAAATGGAAACAGCGTTTTCTTTGGCTTATTCTCCACACTCTCACGCATTGTTTCGTAGATAAAACAACTATTTTATAGTATAAACCTCAGTTTTTGTTTAAACTTAAAAATTTCGTTATTTGTTAACCATTATTAAGTTTGTTTTTTTTAAACCGATTAACGTAATTTGTCAGGTCCAAGTGTTTATGAATTCAGACGACGTGGATAATTAGAACGCGAGATGAATGAATTGTAATTGAAGGAAGACATGCTTTTGGATTTCGTGGACCTGTACAAAATTTGGCATTGTGTAAAAGGCCATGCGTACGCTGTTCCTAGTGCATGTGAACAAGGGTTCTGTAATCAGAGTAGTGATTTAGAGATTTTCAAAATCTAACCGGAAATAGTACCCGATACATCGATTTAAGCAATTGTTTGATTGAGGGCGAGCCGCATAAATATGTTCCGCAATCTAAAAATATTATTTTAAATTAATTAAATGCTTTAATAAGATAAGTGTAGAAATCGTTTTTGATATGATTCGCCTATCGCAGTGGGTACTATTTCGGATATAATTTGATTTACTACGTCGACTCGATTTACATCATTGTTTGTCGACATATGACGTCATTTGTTACGCTATTATCGTGACGATCGCTTGAATCTCCGAAAATACGCATAATTTGAATTTCTCCAAAGTAGGTTTTCTCTTGTTCTGATGTAAATATTTACTTCCCGAAGCTTACCCCCATTATTTCAGGGACATGCTGTATTTGCCGCGAGAGTAGACTAGAGCGTGTTATAGACTTAGCAATTTTTTGAATGTGAATTAATTGTTTAAACTCAAAATTTACTGGTGAAAACGTACTGAATCCGTTTGTGGTATGTGTTTTTCAGTTTAGTTTGTAATCAACTAAACGAATGCCCGACCGTCTGTGTGGTACGAATATGTTGAAAACACTTACATCAGGGGATGTTTTAAAGAAGGGTTGATGCAAATGAATCTAATGCTATGATAAGAATTTAGGTATTCAATTCTTGAAAGTAGCTGGCAACACTGACAATTGGTATAACCTGACCTTACTGTCCGTGATTAAATTAATTGAAGTGGACGTGAAGAACAGATTGATTTTTTCACGTTCGTTTATGTGACAAATATGTGCTTTTCTTATGTTTCAAAGTTGTTTTGAATGAAACATGACAATTTATTTATTTAATAGGAGAACTGTATTATTTCTAATGGTAGATTTGTTTGATTCTAGAGGATTGGTCCAACAAAATAATATAAAACCTTGGGAAAAAGGAGTGACTGTATTTCGTTGAAAATTAATTAAAATCGGTTGAATGGATCTTGAGTTGTGTGAACACAAACGCATGCATACAGGGTGTTAACGTGCACGGTTAACAACGGTTGGGAGGTAAATATACTCATAAAAATATAATGAAAATGTCTAGTAAGCATTTGCTCGGAATCACTTAGTTTCAGAGTTACAGTCTGCCGAAAGCGTGAAAAAAATGAACTTTGGAGGTGAATATCTCTAAAAACTATGAGCCATTGAGCTGAGGCGGCGTGTTATCGTCTGAGACTTGTAATGTGATCTATCCAGAACTAAATCAAGCTTCAGTGGGAGCGCAAGAGATTTCCCCATAGCGAGCGAGGAAGTTACGGATACTTTGTTAAGAAAGGTGCGTGACATACGGAACGACGTCCAAACTAGTAACAAAGGCGTTGACACCAGCGATAGCTTGAACATAACCAAGATGGCAAAGGTTTTTAGTAAATTTGGTGAGGTTTCATAACTACAACAGAGAACGAGTGTAGTGGATAAAGTAACATAAAATAAACTTCAATTAATTGCCCACAATCATCCCAAGTGTACTAAAATAATATATTAATGATATGTAATGATTATGGAAGAATTGGTGCAATGAGAAACTGCAATGGAGTGAGAGTATCTCCCGCAAGAAACAAAACAGAAGTACAATATTCACCACAAACTCACCTTGTCTAGGATCTGAAATTGACTCTGTTGCCGTAGAGTCACAATTGATCCCGTCCTTCGCCTCCCCCATAGCGGCCAAAATTATACAAACGTCGCATGGGAGGTAATGATACATTGAAACGAAATACAAAAATCGATGTGACAAAATTTTGGAAAAGGCTTCCTCTCCAAGTTAAAGGTGTGTGAAAATAAAGAAAATTTACTTTTGTCCGGAATAAGCGCAAAACGAGTAAGAAGAGGACGGTGGTGTCAGGCGGCACGTTACGAAACAAATGGTGTAGCATACAAAATGTGATGAACGACTGTGCAATTGAGTCTCCACAGAGAAGCAATTATTCCCAAATAATACCTGATTATAATTTGGGTGAAAATAAGCTGCATAAAAGGGCTCCCGCCTGGTGATATGTAATTCCGTGGAAGATGATCATTAACTATTTAGAACCAAAGAAAATGGACGAAAAGTGGCCTGTTCTGTGTGTTGCACGATGATACAAATGAATACTGTGGCAAACTACGTATTTATTTCGTTTCGTACAAAGTACGATAGCTGTGATACAGTCAGATGTACCCTATACAGTATTTCTGCAGTGATGTTGATGTACACGAGACAGCTCTGAAGGGTAAAAGTTTACAGACGGTGTTCAAATTGTCTGCCGTTGACCTCATTGTAGAGATGACATCGGCAAAGGAAATGTTGCCGTGTACGATCAAACACGCCTGGCGTTTCTGAGATGACCGCCGCAGCAACATTAACTAGAGAACAAATTCTTCGGCTGTTCTGACTGATGTTGCGTACACAAGGCGTTTCGCCTCCCCCCGTATAATCCTGTGACGTGAGGTCGGGCGAGCGAGGTTTCTATGCCATAGGTCCTTCTCTGCCGAACCGTCTATTCGGGAAAGTGCTATTTAGGTAGGTCTGCATATTTCTGTCAAATGTGCAGGTGAATCTTCATGCTGGAAGCACATCCTCTGTCTTATGTAGAAGGGCACATGTTCTAACAGTTCTGGGAGGACAGTACGTAAAAATACAAGATAATTACAACCGCAAATGCGGGTCGGTAATAAGTAAGGCCCTACCACAAAATCATGCACTATACCGCACCACATGTTGGCAGCAAATCTATGCTGCTGATCGTTCATTAGAGTTGCATGGGGATTATCTACGTCTCACGGTGCTTGCGAATATTGCCTCGTCAGTACACTGAATAACACTTTGAAAATCCGGGATTGCGATACTTTGTCGGAGGTACCGTTGACAAAACATTATCTGGCGAGGAAAGTCGTCATGTAGCAAGACATGTATTTTCTGTAATTTAAATGGGTCTATTATTTCGTCAGGAAGGACGTTCCACACAGTCACATGGCTTGCGTTTATTGCCCGACTGATAGCACGTGTACTAGTTTGAGGACAACCACCAGTACGTTTTCGTCAAAAGCAACTGTCCACACGGTGCGATTTCCTCCAATTTCGCGTCGGAGGACTTTAAAGAGCCCTGTCTGTCGGAGGCGAATATGGAGACGTTGAAAGAAAATACATGGGAAGGTAATCTAACTTTCACGATGCAAACGCCTCACCACTTGGCTGTTACTCTTGTCTCTCCGTAGATAAAGTGCATATCTGCCAGCTTGTGGACAGGGTAATCTGCCATTCCACACGTATGAATAAAAATAACACGGCCACTATTACTTGAACACAAACATCTGCACTTACACACAACCATCTACTGTGGATCACAACACTTATTATCCTTTTGCGCAGTACTTCCACATCTAACACCAGAGCATTAGACGACGTGTGTCACTTAGAACTTAGTTGCATTGGTGCCCACTACAACACAGTCATTCCTTTTCACGCGACTCTACAATAAAACTGCAAGACAAGCTTCTGCGAAGGTACTCTGAAATGGCAAACAAGCGACGATGAGTTCCGTTATGTGCGCCCAAAGGTATCATGTTCCTAGCGGCAGTACTATGAACTACGTGCGTACTGCTATGCGTGCGTAGAAGTGCCACTTGCTCTTTTCTTCGTGCAAGTATTCCTTCCAGCTCCATGGTACACATTAGAACAGTGGATCCGAATCTGGGGGACTTGAAGAGTGAGCAAGTGATCACTGACAAAAATAAACTAAATTCGTAATTACAAAGATTGCGAATATTGTAACAAAGATGTGTTCAATTAAATATCGTTAAACAAAAAGTGACTGTTAAGTAAGAACTGTGGTTTCATTAATAACAAAGTCGGTATAAAATATTGCTTCCGAGGAGCGGGATTGAGGGTGGCGTGAAGTATGCAAGCTTTACGAAAAAGGAGTACCAGATAAACAAGTTTTGGAACCACTGCCTCAGAGCGCCGAACGAAAGGTTGTCTCTCTCTTTTTCCAACGTGATTCCGCCTATCGGATACATACATTAAGCATAAGGTTCCAGAGCATTTCTTTGTACCGTTGTGCAGCACGCACAACATGTCACGTTTCATCCATTTTCTTTGTTTCTGTGTACGTAGTTATCATCTTCCACAGAATTACGCATCACGAGAAGGAAATCCTTTTATGCAGCTTAATTTAACTCAAATTGCATTCACGTAATTTATGTATATCCCAGTTTTTCTGTGGCGAGTCTCTTGCGGAATCGTTCACCACATTTTTAAATGCTACGTGCGTACACCTTGTCTTTTAACCGGCCTCAAATCCCGTGATCCGTGAGTCACAAATCGGGCAATCGAGGTGGCCATTGAACTGGCCCAAAGCGTCCTATCCACCGGCCTGAGTATTGTGTGTTAAGGAAGCGGTTATATTGTGGGTCGAGTAGCATGGTGCTCTGTACGCTGAACACACCAGAGGACCTTCGGAGTCGCATTGTGGCCGAAGCGGACGAACTTCATTGCAACAGGGAGGCACTGCGCCAATGTACACAATCATTGCTGGTGCAAGCCCGCAAGTGTATAGGTTAATGGTGATATTTTCGATCACCTGATCTGACACTTGTGCATTGTAGAGGTGACCTTAGTGTCCTGTAATATGTTATGTCACTTTCGTAGTGATTTTCTGTAGTGCTAGTGGGTCAAGCTTGTCAGCATGGCACAACGTTTCTATAAGTATATCTCTGCAATGCAGCCTGAAAACATTTGTTTATATGAACTTTTTTATGTCCTTGTCATGTACAATCATCCCCTCAATTATTTACCTTTAATCCTATATCATATTGCACGGATATATATATGTATCTGGTCAGCGTGGGAGCAGTAGACCAACTCCTCCCTTCGGGGAGAGGCCTCATCCACTAGTGGATTGAATATGGCTGTGATTTATTATTTATTATATATATATATATATATATATATATATATTCCATGCAATTTGATATTTTGTAATATTTGGTAGACTCAATAATAGTTGCTAAGTTAGTCAGTGATGATTTAGTGATAGATGTAAACAAAAACGAGCATTTATCTCTGATTAAACAATTATTAAAATGAAACTTCTTCAAGTGCAATGGATCCAATATAAATAGTATCTTCCCATTCAGATATATTGTTATTTTCTATTACTTTGGCAGCTTAAACTATAAATATAATTTATTTCTCTTGTTCATTGTTTGCTGGTAGAACATTAAAAGAAAAAATAACAAATAGACCTGAATGTAGAAAGTTGTCAATAAGTCTTAAATAGTATTCAATTCCAACCAGCCAGATATTACTCAATTTAAGGTTCAAATTGTGTATTTTGCATGTAAAGTTCAGGATGTTACTACTTTACGAACGTGTTTTAATTTGTTATATATTAGTCAGAGCTATATTGAATCCGCTGTTGGGTGAGGCTTATCCCGGCGGGAGGAGTTAGTCTGCTGTTCCCACGGTGACCATACGTGTTGGAAGAGGAGAGCTAAAGCTTTCAAATGTGATCGCGACTCTCTTTTATTCACTGCAGCTCCGCAATTGCATCGCAATGCTGGATGGGCACTGTTGCAGACCCTCTCGCTTTGGGAACAGGCCTTTGGCAGAGCTGGGAATCGAACCCGGGACCCTACGATCAACTGCCAATGATAGTAACCAGTAGACTAACGTGGAGGTCTTTTGTTTATATAAAGCGATTAAAAAAACTATTTAATAATATACTCTGTGTGTTTATGAGTCAGCAGGGCAATGAGCATTGATTGAAAGTAATGTACAAAGCAAATGCGATCGTATTTTTTTATTTATACATGGCTCTTAGGCATCTCATGCTTAGCCGGGAAGCAAGTGCGAAATAGCACATTAAGTGTTGTGATTTGCAGTTAATCCTGTACCCAATACTATTTTTGAATGTTTTTTTTTTATGTTGTGTGGCATCTGCAACATTGGTGTATATTGGGTGTTCAAAAGACATTCAGAACTTTGGTTTAGAGCTCACTTTAACGTACTCTGTGGTTAACCTGTTTCACTTTTATTTTGTTATTTCAGGTTAAGGCTTCGTCTAAATGAAAAGCGGTCTATAATCTACAAAAACTTTGAGCAACACATTCCTTTTTATGGCAGAATTGGTGTATGGCACTCAGGATATTAAGACAAATCAAAAGTGTATAGTGCGAAATGAATACCTCTAAAGAACTAGACGTATATGAGAAAGCAGCTAGTTTTTCTGTGACTGACCCAGAGGGAGAGACTAGTTCACACTGTGAGCCTTGTCAAAGTTCTGGTGCTCAAGAATTGGCTGCACGGGATTCTACAGTTTCTCCTAGCAATAGTGATGAGGAAAGGACCAACTCTAAATCCGAGAGAAGCCAATCAACGGAAAATAATAATTTGAACTTTGACGGGTTTGTTGAAATTAAAGTCGAAATCAAGAATGAAATCTTTTTTGAAGAGGAAGTCACACCTGGAGAGGAGGAAAAAAACTGATCTTTTAACAGACAGGTTGGTAGCACTAGAACTTCATTTATATCGCTTTCTCGTATTTTATTTCCTTTCTGATGTGAATAAGATACTATCTTAATTCTGTGTACTTTCGTGTCGACTTGCGATGAGTGGGAAATCCAATATATGAAAACAAAAATATTGAATGAGAATGGGTCAGATTTTGGGTTGGCTGTCCATAACTACTTGTGGTAGGGTAGGGTAGGGACAGCGTTATATTTCGGTTTCATTATTCTTGTAGTGGCCCAGTAGTTGAGGGATCGAACATGGGAAGTATAACGGACCCACAATAAAATTTTGCTTTACCCAACAGGCTTTTGACTTTGTCTATCCAAGCATGTGCTATCAAGAACTTACGATGCCTGTTTTTCTTCATATAAAATAAGGCAATTTTGAACTGATTGAATAAATGCTTAAAAATAGCATAGAAATTATGCTATTTCTCTCTCACAATGTTAAATTATTGGCTCTTTCTAAACAGGCACAAGTGCAGTTGTACTTGCTATCGAGCAGCCCCATGATAAAATTATTTTAGGCTCACCACAATTCCAGGCAGACTAACAACTTTGTTGCAGCAAGGCGGTAGATATTTATGATCACTTAAGGGCACATTCGTTAGTCATTGTTTCTCGAAAGCGTACTAGCAGCGAGAATATTGAAGAGAGATGGGCTGTATTCTTTATATACTTGTATGCTTCGTAAAATTTACAGCATTTTTTCTGAGCCGAATAGTTTCCCCCCTGAAGATGCAAGGTACTGTGGTTGGTTTAGGAACTTGCATTAGATTAAGCATATCAGAATAAGTGTTAGCGAAGCAATCCTAGAAATTAAATGTAGTCAGAGACATGCCGGTGACTGAAAATAGTTTGAAATACTGAACAAATATCCGGATTCTCTTCTCTTTAATATTAATTTCTTCCGCTGGTCAATACTAATATATAACCTTATCCCATAAATAATGTCGTATTTTTGCTTCGTGAGGAAAATAACGGTAACTTATGTGAACCACTACCCTTTGTCACGAAAATAGTCTGCATCGGACTCCACGACACTCCACCGCTTGTCAGCCAGGTGTTGAATTCCTCGCTGAAGAAGATTACTGGTTTTAGAGGCAAAGATCTGAGTCACTTTTCGTCGAACGTCGTCCTCACTTTTCAGTGCTTTCCAGGAAAGTTTATTTTGCAGGCTGCGAAAAAGACAATTCCTGTTGGTACAAGATCTGATGAAAACGACGGTAAGTGAGTTTCTCCCAGCAATATTCCTCTATCTTCGAACGCGCTCTTCTTGCCGTGTGTGGGCGAGCGTTATCAGTGGATGAGCACACCCTAGCCTTATCATCGTTTCTCCAAGAATGCATTCCGTTGGCGTTCAAGCTGCTGACAGTAGATATCTATCTGTATTGATGGTTTGATTACGCGGTAAGAGCTCAAAATGAATTAACCCACTTATATCCCACCAAACAACATCACTTTCCAGATATGTAGATCCTGTTTTAACATAGTTCCTGCGTCCTCTTTGGCTATCCACTGCCGTTTGCATCTAGTTTTGGTAGAGGACCCACTTTCCATCTCCTGTCAGTATTCTGTCCATAAATGTCTGAAGTCTGTGGCGGGTGGGCAGGGATCTTCAGATGTCAATTCGCTGCTGTTTCTTTTGAGGTGTTATCGGATGGAATAACCATTTTCCGACTTTCGGCACGTACCCAACTGCCTGTAAATAACGACGAACGGTCGAATGGGTAACATGGAGTTCGCTGACCAGTTGTTAAACAGTTTTTATTGGATACCGCTACTCGCAGGGCATCGTTGTCCAGCTTCACAGGTCTCTCTTCTCGCGGCTTATCGGTGAGGCTTGTGTCGTCAGACCGAAATCTCTGGAATCACCTCTGGCACGCACATTCGCGGCATTAATGTTTCGTCCAGATGATCTGCCTGGATCTCCCTGGTAGATTCATACAGCATGTCATACAGTTTGTGGTCCTCCGACACTGCCATGATCAAGCACAAGGAACCATTCGAAAACTTGGAGTTCACTGTTCTCCTTCAACACATTGTTGAATAATCAAGTACCCTATATGACACATCAATGGCACGCGCCATTTTCTTCACAAGGCGCTAGTCAGATGGCGTCATTATAGCGTCATTCACATTACCTATGGGGTAACCCGGTAGAATACACATCATTGTGTGGTCCTGTGATTCGATTATTGTGGCGACCAAAGGATGGCGCGTTTGCATCTTTACAATTATTCCATTGTAGGTATCGAGTATTGTTTGTAGCTTTATATCGGTATATTCTAGAGTTCTCCTGTGTTAATAAGAGATACGTATATAGACAGAAATGCATTCAAGAAGGGGTGTCAAAATTCAATTAAATTATTAATCCCAATGTTCTAATATAGCCCAGACATTTTAATTTTAGTATAGGTTTACCGAACCAGATATTGGCATTTTTGACAATTTTCTTTTTGAAACTTAAAACGCAGATTTATTCCGTCTTTTTTCTTTGTTTATGGCTAAACTTTTAGACCTTTTGATGTTGCAGCGAACACGTATTTTATTATTATTTTTATTCAAAGCAGAAAAATGACCTGTAGCTGGCACACTGTAATTAGTAGTTATACCCTTCATATTCAACTATTGGCATCTTCCTTCACTAAAGTTTCTTGAGTAAATGTTTCTAATATTAGTTGAACAAAATCAGGTCTAGCCCTAGATCTAAATTTTAAAAGCTACTAGTACTAGAGATCATGCTACCGACCTTAAGGCACGTGTACTAACAATTACCCCTGATGAGACAAGTAGTGTGTAGTATGTCTAAGTGTTGGTTTCTGTAAAATGACGTACTGCGTGAAAATACTATGAATAGTACTTTAGGTTTAAAATCTATGAATGACTATTTTAGAAATTTAAATTTATTTATAAATGGTAGTTATTGCCTCCAATGTCAAATAAATGGTTTCTGTGGGAAAATGCTATACTAGTCTTTACCAACCCCGTAGTTGCCATTACTGGTTTCAGTGCTTTTACGCTCTCACCAGCCAAATGCCGTTATGGGACTTTCAAAATATGTTCTGGTCGACACCTTCCCGTATCCTGGCCTGAGCATTAGATGCCTAAAAGCCATACAATTCAAATAATTCACATAATGATGCATCCTAGTGGTCGCTAGATATTGTTCTAGTTATTAAAGAAGGAAAAATTTGCAACATTTACAGCAATAAATAAGATGTAATTGAAACCATAGTCCTTAGCTTTCTGTGCTGAGATTTGAAACGCTACTACTTTGCAACTTAACCAAGGCTCCTTAAAATTATTAACCTAACCACGACCAATGACAAGGATGGCATGGTTCGTGTGCAGAGGCCATCAAACAAGCAATAAGTAAACAGCTGGAACGCTATCAGTCTCAAATTATTTTCGACCTTTATTTAAAAAAAAACTTGGGAGTGCCAAGAAACTGGTCAATGCCAGTAATCGGATAGATTGCCCTGCCTGTTATAGAAAAATCGTGAAACTCCCTCTTTGCACACGTATGTTGTAATTGGTTTCGAAGTGTCTAGTGTGTATTGTTCGAGGAAATTACTCTACCGAACCAAGTATTTTAATTTCCGTTCATTCTTCCACGTAAAATAGTAACGTAAGATTAGACGAGAGCTACATGAACGTATAAATTTTTTGATATATTTGATGCTCTCAAATATTTCTTTTGTAAAGGTTTTCTTAGACATATTTCTTATATTCGGTTCCTTAGGTTCGTTTCATGCTTGTTACACGTTACAGAGTCAGATTAACTAAGTCTCTAAGCTGCTGTATCTTATTTATTTACTTGTCACCAGTGTCCGAAGTGGGTCAGCAAAGGTAAGGAAACAATTGAAGAAGTGGACTAGAAAAGGTAAAGGTACGCTTGCACCCAGTGGCGGTAATTAAATACTGAAAGACAATGAGTTTCCATTAGAAAGTATGGGCACACCAAACCCAAAATGAAAAAATAAGATTAACGGTACTACCTCGTGTTCCAAATTTCGAACACTGTCGCTTCTCGATCCAAGATTTTCTTACGTTTTTCTGATGATTTCTGTCTTAAATATTCAGGTTGTCATCTTTGACAGTGTTCATACAGATAATCATACAGAGTCTGTTTTGATAAATAACTATACATTTCCTTCTGTCTTCGAGGAAGTTGCTTGTCTCGTCGCTATATTTCTCTGAACTCAATAAAGTGTTTTCTTAACAGTCGCATACCAAAGAAGGCTTTCTAGCTGGAAATAGTTTCTGTACATTTGAGAGTTATGATTTGAAAATTTGTGACTTTTACAATATGTCCAGAGCTATATGACCGGCTATATTTACTAAATATTTCAGTGCTGCTATAGAAGAAGTTTGTCAGTATGATAACATATCTTAGAAGATCACGTAGTTAAATTCTACTCAATAAAATGAACTAACTTAACATTATGAACTAACAATTACTGCCGTTTTGTTCTTTTTTTTGCGCTGTTTTAATGCAACCAGTTTGCCTCCAGACACACTGCCAAAGAAGACGATATTGTCATCGTTAAGTTTCGAGCTGATGTGTGAAAAAAAGAACGCATAGAATTTGCTGGAGTATTCTAATTATGTTTAATAATTCGTTTGCTAATAAGAGTTAATTTAGTGTATTTCTATACATTTTCTAGTATAAATACTACATTGATGTAATGTAAATTAGAGTAATATTTTTATCATCCGTCACTATAGAAAAGAGAACAGTGTCGGATCCAGAATTTTCCTAAGCAAGGAACGTAAAGTGGAAGAGAATACCGATATTTTCCCACTATCTCAATATTTACTACAAATTTCCCATACTTGACATCATACTACTTACTTTTATCATTAAATTTGATACCATTATCTACAGAATTAATATTTGCAAATAAATTAGTTTGGTTCAGAAATAAGCCGAACATCTTTAAAAAAAATCTTGAAAGAATGCTACACAATCAAAATATTTTCCCTAGAGCGGGCGCGTGTCCCCGTGCCCCTTCTATGAATTCGACAGTAATGGACAAATTAGGCCCGATCGGAAATAAATTGAAACATTTTCTTGAATAAATTTTTCAAATAATGCTACAAAAAATAAATCATTTTCTATTCAAGGGGCTTGCGCCCCTTGAATAGTACACCACTGCATAACTTAATAAAAACATTTTTTTTTTCTTATATCCTTTTAGCGTATTGAAATTACACATATCTCGACTAATTTCTTAGTTGTAAGGCTACTTACAATGATCCGAGGTTTCGGGTCCAAAGTGGACCCCACCTCTTTGGTGTTTATCGATGCAAATTTTAGCATTGGTGTGCGATTGTTAAATATCTTGGTAAACTGAAATTATGTGATTGGTTCAGGATAGGCACTTGGCTTGAATGTGACATTATGTACTAACAATGAACTTGAATTTATCACTACCCCGAAGAACATGAGCTATTGAGCTTAGAGACATCCAGCGGCAAGACTAGAAACTTCTTGTAAGACAAAAAATGCGTTGCTAGTTACGAATACGGATTATTTCTCTGTATGATCCTCTGTGGTACTGTGTGCACCCTCGACAAAAAAGTGAATGTTACTGTGATCGCGGAGAACTACTAAATACCTGTTACTCCTTGCTCAACGCGACGGACAAAATGGAGATAACCGACGTAAGCGGAGCTACATCGTGTACCTTGAAATATACTTTGGTTTCATAGATTATTATATTACGAATAATAATGACAGTTAAATTCATCGGTTCTTTGGCAATTTCCGTATTGAAACGCAGAATAGATGGATACTTTTGAAGATACCAGATTGTGATTTGATCCGTAAGAAATCACATTTTTGTGTTTCTGACGAACATTATGGTCGTAAGGAAAAATGTCCATAATATATTGGTATCTGTAATAAACAGCCTTTTTATTTATAATAGCCGATTATACTCTAAGACAAATCATAATAGTTTGATATTAACGTCTAATCATTAATGTATAAATCCATTTGTTCTTTTCCAAGACAATTTTGAATCAACCAAGAAACTTCCGGTCTTGAATTTCAATTTATCTATGACCATTACGCGTCTTACGCTCAGCCCGAGGTAGTCTGGGACAGAGACGTACCACACTAGTATTTGCCTATTGCAATTGAAGGAAACTCTTGTAACAAATTCAGTCAGAATGCGTTGCTTCTGGGATCGTTCTTACAACTGAGCTACGGCCGCTCGGTAACAAATCTTGATTTCCCGGTTTCTACTGCAATGATATAACTGTTTTATGTTTGAAAATGCTTATCTTTCATGGTTTTGTAGCACTGGGAGCTTCCTTGATGTCATTTAATTTCTATAGTGTATTTAATAGCCTTTGTAAAATACAGATAAGATAAAATGAAGTCTATGGGCGGTAACAGCAAATAATATGCTTTGTCTTACAAAGCACAATTACTAATCCAGTACCATTAAGATTCTGATATGTAATACAGGTATGCTTTACTCTTTTCAGGTTAGGAGAATGCGAGCCAAAAGCTCTCGTGGTCAGTACTGTATGTCAAACCAAACCTAGAAAGCATCGCTGTTCAAACTGTGCAGCTTCTTACTCGAAGATTTTAGATTTACAGAATCATACGAAAGTCCACAATTCTACGAATAATGAGGCGAAATGTCCCAATTGTGGAGTCGTTTTTGAATCATTCTTTCATTTATACGGACATCGATCAAAATATGAGAAGAAAGGCAAATATACATGTGATGAGTGTTCGAAATCATTTTCAAGGTCACTTGATCTGAAAGACCACAAATTACGCCACATTGAAGATTATCCCTTTTCTTGTGGTTTATGCGAAAGAAAATTTGGACACAGAAGATCAGCAAGGAAACATCGGCAGCTGTATCACCCGGAAAAGGTTGACGCAGAATCACCGGAACCCTTTACTTGTGCACAGTGTAATGAATCATTCACCATGAAGAGAGACCTCGTAAATCATATCTTAGAACATGAGAAACAGTGGAATAAGTATAAGTGTAAGCGGTGTAAGCTAAGATTTGAAGATCAAGCTACATTATTGGAACATAAGAAATCACATCGTCCAACTTATTCCTGTGAATTTTGCGGAAAATGCTTTTTCCCAAGTTCTAATTTGCACCGCCATGTTAGAACACATACACTAGAGAAACCATTTAGCTGTGAGTTTTGCTTTAAACAATTTTCGGATAGAAGTCACCTGAATATCCATATTCGTTCTCATACGACGAAAGAACGGAACTTGGTATGTGAGCAATGTGGAAAATCGTTCACTCAAAAATGTTTCCTTGTTCGCCATGTAAAGACACATTTTCCTGAGTATCGATGTCTGTATTGTGAGAAGATCTTTACTGAGAGACATATTCTTGTAAGACATACTCGAACACATACAGAAGAAGTTGTGTTATGTTGTGAGATATGCGGAGCTGGCTTTACTCAGAGGAGCCACTTTTTACGTCACAGGAAAATCCATAAAGTTTAAACTTGATACAAGGTAACCAAAAGCTTCTAGTCATTTTTAATACAAATGAATGTTTAAAATGTCTCTTACCGATAACCTTGAAAGTAATTTCCATCGGCATGCAGCACCTTTTGCTAACTATCCTGCAACTGAACAATGTCCTAACTCTTAACACTAGAGTCTTGAACGCAAAGATAGGTCGTGAATACCTGTAACCAATCTTAATCATTGGCGAAGGATTTCCCACAATAGAACTTGTACAGTGAATAAAAGAGGTGATAATATGTTCCCGTAGGGTCGAAGTTGTACGTGGAAGACACAACGTGTCGTCGCTCAGTCGCTCTATTGTATATATCTCTCCACTCGGGCAGCATGCATCCTTGTATTGTCAGCAAGGAGCAGTTCATCCTTCCGATTGATCAATGCTGTCTTCTGTTATAGTGCCTAGTGCCTACTATACGTATTCCAATTACTGCGAGTAAAAGTCTAATGGTAGCAGGGAATATTGTGCCACTTGGCAGCAAGTTTTTCAGATACAGAGTAAACGTGTCTTGGGAGTGAAGATGGTCTTGTGGTGCGAGTCACAGTCTCCCGAGGTCTGGCACGCTTATGAATCTCATAAAACACTCACGTTTCACCATTAGTGAACATTCGATCAATTATTAGTGTGTGGTTTTGCCGAGAAATCAACGAGAAACAGTCTGACACTCATTGACACTTGTTCGCTTCCGACAATGTGTGAGGTACCCATTTGCTCAATTTGAACGCTTTCCTTATGCGGCGTAGGTGAACTTTGACAATTATATCTTAAATTTGGAAGCCTTCGGAAAGCTTACCACATGTTTCGATGCGGTCCTGCTCTAAGGAAGCACACAGACCCTTGTCATTCAGGATCTGTTAGTGCCCACGGCGGTGAACACAAATTTTCACGCTGAAATTTATGGAACTAATGCCTTTCAGAGCGTTTATTTTCAGCAGTATCCCCGAACACCTGACGTTTTCCGGGCCTTCATTCTGCTGCGGCCCATCCTGAAATTAAACTGAGAATCCCGAACGACCTATTTGGACACCTGCATTTTTCTTCGCTACTACTTGAGCGACTCTTTTCGTCACAGTGAATATTCTCACTTCCGAAACGATCGATTTTCCAACACCGAAGAAGCTTATTACAATGTCAGTGATCAGGTCTTCCCATTGGACTTCAAAAACTGCAAAAGTTTTTGGTTGCCTTGTACATATATTTATATATACACACACGAGGTTATTTGAGAGGAAATACATAGTAACACATGACTAATATGACAGTTTAATGACTAAACGACTAGATTTATCTTTAGTACGAAGCACTTACTCTGATAATACTTACATTGTAGTTATTCATAATTGCTAAAATAATATTAGGCGCTCCGAAATAGTAAAAAAAAAAAAAACTTATTCAAATAACACAGGTAGTTAAAAAAGTACCTTGTGTCTTCTTTTCTGCCAGTCAAATATTTTAGATTTTGCACATCATTATGACTATCTGATGTAGCGGAAAACTTACGTTGCTTGCTCTATCTATGGGAATATGTTGTACCTAGGGACACTTTGAGATAGCTGAAGTTTTACCTCGCGTTTTAAAAGAAATTTTACGCAGATTCCTAGCTACAAAATAAATTTAGAATTAAATGTTCAAAAAGTATTTAATTTCTTGTGTAAAATCTTGTTTAAGCGATATTCATACATGTATTACTGATTATACTCCCAATGTCAATTAACAATTTTGAATCCATCTATGACGTATTTTCATTGAATATATATTTCCTTGCTAGTGTTCTCCTAGTTATGAATTTTGATAACATCTATATTTGTTTCGTACATGTTTAAGAAAATACGTCTTGGAATTGTTAAAAATTGTTAGTTAACACTAATAACACGTATGTATTTGCTTTCAAACAATACATTTTCACAAAGAAAAAAATACTTATTCAACAACTAACTAGTAGCCTTGAATTCCGTATTCGTTTTGTGAGTGTGGATCTGTGCTAAATCGCTTTTAAAACGTGAGGTAATCTTCAGGTATCTCAGGGTTTCCCAAGGTATAACAGGCTCTTCTAAACAACATCGCTATATCAAATATTTATTTACGGGAAACCAAGTGTAGACATGTTTCGTTTGTTTGTAAGTAAATACTTTCCTATAAATAAGATAAACCTATTGGAACTCTGAATAGCTTCAGGGTGAAGTAAGGTTATTAGCTATATGAATAGCTAATATCTTATTTTGTAAGTTATTATGTTATAGTTAAAGAGAATAATTTTCTAAATTTTAAATGCAATATATTCTCAATACTTTTTGAGATCTTTTATATTGAAGAAGCAGATAAAACTGTCACCTTAAATGTTTTTCAAAGATCAAAGTGTTATAAAAATGGGGGTCATAGAACAGCTTTTTTAATTCTAGTGTGAATTAGTGATGTACAGTCCGTAAAAGACCACGATTTTTTGTATTTCATCACGAATAATCACAGCTTAACTTTGTGTGAATTTTACGAACTTTACTTGATAATTTAACAGATGTATTACAAAGCTCATACAACTTCTTAAATATTCGTGAATTATTAACGAAAATTGGTGGAATTGAACCCTTATGTGCTTAAGCTCTCTGAATTTGATCATGAAACTATGAGTTAGGGAAAATATTGTTGAATATATGACAATGATCGGATTGTATGTTTTATTGCAGTATAGTAAAGGGAAATCATTTATAACGCATTTCATTTTTAGGGGTACTGTTGTTATGAATAAAATGACGAAGTACAGAAAATGTTCCTTATGTAAAATATATTTCTTGATCATAATATACTCCATTAACTTTCGACAAAATATGAATTATATCTTAAACTATACAGCAATATATCCAAATTTACTCTTAGTAATATATTGTAATTCAGAGTAACATGTATTCTGTTCAGAAAAAGAACAAACAAAAATTTACTGTAACCATGACATTTTTTTTAAATATACGGGCAAAGTGTTTTATTCCAGTTATTTGAAATATATTCGAAGTGACATTGTTATCTGCTTCCTATATATAAATGAGTCCTTAAATATGTTAAGGTAATGTGAAATAATTTCTTGGTATCTATATACAATTTTCAAAATGCTATTTGTAGATATTCACACAATTCCCGTTCTTCACTCTCAATGTTCAAACAGTTTTTTTACATTTATCAGAAAATATTTAGCTGCATAAAGCATGTCTACACTTGCTTTCTAATAAAATGTATAATTAAGAAGTATATTTTTACTATTAGTTATATTATTTAGATGGAACAATATACATAAACTTTACCTCCCACTACATTCTCCCATGTAATACATTATATAGCATTGGCCGTAAGTTAGAATCGCTTTAACATATAATTATGCAATTAAGCGTTCTTACAGTGAAGTGATAACAGATATATTGTGATTATATATGCATATTTGTTACAGAAACTAACATTTTAGTTATTCGCGAATGATGAAGTAATGCTTGGTGCCCCGAAAAAGAACAAAAAAAAAAGGTTTTATTTAAGTAGCACAAAAAGTAATAAACACGTTTTTCCCTGTTGTTTTTTGTAATTGAACTCTGCTGGATATTTTACGTCACTATTGTGAATATAGCAGATACCATTGAAATTTCCAATGTATTACTATGAGTAATTCTGAAGCCATATATTGCGCTACTGCTTGAGAACTGTTCGAAATATTTAATTTAGAATATTGTGATTAAGGATTATATTTTGCATATGAAGCTGAATTTTATTTTCCGTTTTCTGTCATTCTATTCATTGCACCAGTATTCAAGAAAATAAATTGTGGTAACAGAGATATTGTAAAATTACTTTTACATTAATATTGTGTACTGAAATGCCAACCGGATCTTTGTTATATAATCACCTATATATTTCATTAGCTCATATTGTCAGAGTCCAGAGAAGCCTAACCATAAGGAGTGATTTCCACAAATTTTTTATAAGAATTGACAAATCGTTAAAAAAGTTAATAAACATTTTTGTTGAATTTGTGAAACATTAAAAAGTTAATAGAAAATTGAACTACATTCGTTAAATTTTAAACTACGGTATGCGAAGCCCACAAACTCTCCGTTAAGTAATCATTATTCTTGATGTAATAGAGAAGAAAATCGTCAATAACACCAGTACTTTTGGCCAATGGAAAAAGTCATGTTTCTTTCCTCGAAAATTGATTTTTTTTTGCCGCCCTCTACATCAGCAGTTTGGACAAGGATCCTGCTCACTATGCGATCCATGTGTCGCAATTTTGGGTCAGAGCGGATTACCTGCTATTGATCGTCCACTGTACTGCCCTGATCTCGCGCTTGTAGACTTTCTGCTTCTACAGTTAAAAAGCTTCATGACAAGTACAAATTTTAAGGACGAAGCGCTAAACCTAGAACGGGTGACAACAGTTCTGGAATCGATTCGAAAAGAGGCCCTTGCTGGCATTTACAACATTTATGAACGTAGCCAAAAGTGTATTGTGTAGGATGCTGATTATTTTGAAAATCAATAGATACATTTTACTTGCATATTCTGCTTGTTTGTTCTGTGTTACGATCCCTCGAACTTTTGGAATATCACGCTGTATAAACTGCTATTGAAATATATAATTCACCACACCTATTTTAAGAAATGGTAGTTACCTACCACTACAACCACATTTTCAAAAAAAATGTAGGTAAGACTATTTCATTGTAATTTATCAAATTATCCGCTACTTTAGGAATTGTTTCGCTTCCATAGTTGTCACATACCATATCGTTTGTATAATTTGCACGATCGCTTTATCTCCGGAACGAATCTAAATGTGGGAAATAGTCCAGTCAAAATAGCAATGAACTTAGAAGAAACTGCAGCAGAATTTCGGACAGCGGTTTCTAGATGAAAAATGAGTCCTGAAAACGATGGAACAAAGTCAACCACTGTAACTCTATTCATAACTCCAACATGGCGGAAATTAACAAAATTGCGGATTTTCACAGGCTATCTGTAAGCTTATTATCTCGTAGAACCTAAACTACTTGAATAATTTTAACAAATGAGGTGTCGTTGGATTCACATCGATCCATACTGTGTCCTAGACTATATGAATCTATGAAATAAAAAAAGTCGTAACATGTACATCAACAATATGGGGGGGGGGGAGGTTCACCTACAATGTATGTACGGATGTAAGTTAATTACATCGTGAAGCGTAACTACTTGAACGATTTTAACGAATAAGATGTCATTGAATTCGTCTTGATTCAGAATATGATCTAGGGTATATGCAGTCACGAAATAATTAACACAAAATGGCGGAAATTAACAACATAGAAGGAATTTTTATAGGCTATGTATATATTTATGTGAATTTATTACATCGTAAAACCTAAACTACTTTAGCAGTTTAGCAAATGTGGAGTGGTTGGATTCATCTTGATCCATACTGTGTCCTGAGATATATGAAGTCATGAAATAATAAATACAACATGGCGGATTTAATTTCAGAAGAATTTCTGATAGTTGTTTCTAGATGAAAAATGTATGCTGAGAACCAAGGTACAAGGTCTGCTATTGTAAGATATGGAATTAATTTCTTATTCTGATTCATTTTATATCTGATTATTTCCTTTATCTGTACATTTAAGTTAATAATAGCTCACAATTTACCTGGTTAATAATAATATCAATATATTTTACTTATATTTCTTCGTGCGCAAAACCTCGCACCTGCCGGAACTCATTTTCACTTTTCTTTTCTCCTTTCCGAATTGGCACTTTACGCTCCGTTAGGTACCCTTGCTCCGTCTGATGCACCGTCGATGGTTATCCGAATTCCCCCTTCGACGGAGCATTGAAGTTAACGGAGCAACGGAGGACCAGATGGTCACTTGACCCTCCGTTCGGTTGCACGCTGCTGCCATGTTTAAAAGAAAACAGAGAGTGATATTACATGCTACAATTCCTTCTTCTCTTGGGAGTTGGGACAAATGTGTAGAATTGATATTAAAATGAAGTTGAAAATTTAAAATGAACGACAGTGCCGAAGTATTCGAATGTAAGTATTTTAATAGTTTAAGATTTGATTTCACATTATGTTATCGATATTGTACCATGTTTTGAGTGATATATCTTCATGATTATTGAATAATTTTAACTTTGCGATATGAAAATATTGTTGGTTTGATTTCCACAATGGGCTTTCATGTAGATATTAATGGATGAGACGGTTACATATGAGTAGTTTATTAAGGAAAACTAAGATTAAGAACTCTTATAAATATTTGAAGTGTTTTTAGAACTTCAAATGCGTAACGCCATAAAGGCTCACGACTTAGTTCGTTATTCATAAATCCTGGTATAACACTATTTAGTGATTCATAGTTCATGAATCGCACTTACCTTGCAAAAACTTCCAGAATAATCTGCTGAATTGTGATCATCCTTCGAATAGCTTTCAATAGAGCAGATGGTTTAAAGCTTACATTTTTCAAGTTTGTAGCATTAATGTTTAAAGATTTCGCATTTTGTCGCAAGCAATGTGACGATTTTAGCAGTTTGTAGCATTAACTTCAAAACAAAAATCAGAATGTGTTCGTAACAGAAATTTCAACAAAAAGGTTTATCCGAATAGAACTTACCTTCATACATTAAACTATTTGTTCGCTTTACAATCTTGCATATACTCAGCTGGTGCACTCTGAACACACATTTAAAAATGCCAATAACAAGTAACCAAACGTTTCATAGGTTAATGAAAAATAAAACGGAATATATGGATGTGTTGTGGACGATATATGTATGAACTTTCTGTGAATAGTTTCGAGAGTATCAAGATGATAGCGTGCGGACATCTAATATTCGTGTATTAGAAAGCTATGTAACTGTTTTGAGGCTGGTTATAGGGGAGTTTA
>JAGDQP010016728.1:0-39988 GCA_022664845.1 Lepisma saccharinum
GGCCAAACCCTTAACTCGGAACTATACTGTCAACAATTGGACCGTCTGAAGGCAGCAATCGCCCAGAAGCGCCCAGCTTTGGCCAATACGAGAGGCATTGTGTTCCACCAGAACAACGCCAGACCACACACATCGATAGTGACTCGCCAGAAGCTCCGGGAGCTTGGTTGGGAGATTCTTATGCATCCACCTTATAGTCCGGACCTGGCACCGAGTGATTACCATCTGTTCCTGTCCATGGCGAACACGTTTGCTGGTGAAAAATTCGCTTCAAGAGAGGCTTGTGAAAATCGACTGTCTCAATTTTTTGCCAATAGGGACAAGGGCTTCTATGAGAGAGGCATCATGATATTACCTTCCAAATGGCAACACGTTATCGAACAAAACGGCGCATATGTGACCTAAATCGGATCATTCTAACTATGGTAAGTCAAGCCTTCAATGTCATGCAAAAATAATGGATTACTTTTTACTACACCAGATATTTCTTCGAAAATATCTTGTATTTATGTTCATTGAACGTAGTATAGAAACCTCTCAGTTAACCAGGTACGATGTACGGCATTAGTTGATAATCCTCTTACAGTGTTTAGTAATATTTATAATGTGCAGTGAGTTATTTAATGTTTGACTTTATATTTATTGAAAATAAGCTACTAATCGTTACGTGAAGTTGACAGCAATTGATACTAATTATTTCTGTATTTCGGTAAACCTAACGTATTGAGTGATGTGATTTTAATTACATTAGATCGGTTCATAAATCCGTAGACCAGTGGTAGGATTCTTTCGCCAGCTGAGAAGTCAGTCATAACTTGGGAAAGGAACTATATATTGAATTTCTGGTTATTTCTGCGTTGAAATATGAAGTGACTGCAGCATGTGATTTGTGTGAATAAATATTATTTGCATTTGTGCGTTATGACACACTACTTTTGGATTGAGTTGCGACCGTCATTCGTTTGTGTTCGTTCGTCTTTATTTCAGGAATTGCGATTCCAGACTACAGGTGTGGGTCCTACTAAGGTAAAGGTAAGACATGGTCTTTTGCCACCCTGTAGACTTCGAAGTGAGTAAAGACACGGTATGAGTCACATATGAGTCGTTATGCGTATCATCGTTTGAGATTATCTCCCAAGTAAAGATTTGCGTTTTTCTTTCTTAATCTCCCAGACAGCACGTACGTGTACTGCACGGGTGCATAATCCATACCACAGCCGTGCATTTGTACACGTTACTTGAGACATGTGACTCACATGTGCAGCACGGGTATCCGATCGTATGTAATGGATATTCGTATAGTTGGTGTGGAATGCATTTTGAGGTTGAAGTGGTAAATTATGAAATAAAAGTAGCCTTCTTGTTATGTTGTTAAGGAAAATGGCTTACGTGCATAATCCGTGCCACGGCACGCATTGCTGTTCGTTTGCACGGATGCTGCACAAGTCTCTAATCTAGCGCAGAATAAATATTTAGGTGGAAAGAGCAAATAAATAAATAAATAAAAATAGCCTCCTTGTTATGTTGTTAACGAAAATGCCATCCGTGGATAATCCGTGCCACTGCACGCATACCTGTGCATTTGGAGGGATGGTGCACATGTATGATATCTGTGCAAGATTCGTTCCAGGGCATGCATATCCGGTCGTTCGCCCGGGTGTTGCACACCTATGGTATCCGTGCAGAATCCGTGCAAAGTCACGCATATCCATTCGTTTGCAAGGATGTTGAACTCGCTCATATCTATAGTGTGGATATGTAGATTCGAAGGGAAAATGATGAAATGAAAATGCACTTTCTTGTTATGTTTGTAAGGAAAATGGCATCCGTGCAGAATCCGAGCCAGGACACGCATATCCGTTTGTTTGCACGGATGTTCCACACGTATAATATCCGTGCATAATCCGTGAAAGGGCATTCATATCCGTTCTTTTTCACGGGTTGTCCACACGTATGGTATCCGTGCATAACCCATGCCACGGCACGCATATCCGTTCGTTTGCACGGATGCTGCATACGTCCTTTATATCTAGTGTGAAAGAATTATGTAGGTTCAAAGGGTATACATAATTAAATAAAAATCGTTTTCATGGTTTGTTTATAAAACAAATATGGCATCCTTTCCTCGGCTCGCATATCCGTTCGTTGATACATGTATATCACGGATGTTGTACGTGTACAGAGTGTTTGTTCTCTTTCTAGCCGACAATAAATTGGAAGTGTAACCAACTAAATAAAAATTGATTCCTTCTTATGTTTATAAAGGGAATAGGCACCAGAAAGAATTTAAAAACGTATA
Organism: Lepisma saccharinum; assembly: GCA_022664845.1. NCBI lineage: Eukaryota > Metazoa > Arthropoda > Insecta > Zygentoma > Lepismatidae > Lepisma > Lepisma saccharinum. The sequence continues at coordinate 2,300 of JAGDQP010016728.1, forward strand.
TATTTCTTCCAGCAGGAGACTCGCGCTTTACGTTCTGCACTGCGCATGTGAGCTGTCATTTGTCACTTAGTTTGTAGTCTAGACGCAGACGTTGTTTCATTTCCCGGCGCGTCCTTTGTAATAATAAGAGAAGACAAGCCATCAAATCAAAACAACAGAGATATGAGGACAACTACAGCTACCAAGTGCTTTTACTACAGTCAGTGATCAAACAATAGTTATCACCTATTAGTGCAAAGCGAATGGTGTTAAAAAATAATAATCCTTTAGAAGTTACACGATTATTTTATATACTGGCCAAGTCTGCTAGGCTACTCTATAGCATAAGCGCCACCTTAAGGAGGAGAGAGAAGACAAGCCATTGTGTTGTCCTGGTAACAGTCACTGAAGTAAGGTAAGCACTTTTATCGGTATTAAGTATATATAGATATATTTTTCTCTGAGGAACCGATGACATATTTGTTATAATGTTTTAATACCTATTCAATGTCCAGTAATGTATGGAACTATAAGACAAGGGTGTAGATAGCTGGTCCACCCTATGATGTTACATGAATTTTATTTTTGTTTCTCGTGTACAAGGGCATCTATGGGAATAAATAGCATTTGTAGTAACTTGTAAGTAGCATGTAAGTAGTAACTTTGTGTTAGTATTTCTAACGAAATCTAACCTAACTTACCTAACCTAGAGGCAGTAATGCATAGCGTGGACCAGCTATCTACACCCTTCCAACAATACACGTGCACAGTTTACAAGTTACGTTGACATGTATCATATATTACATTGGGGTAATACAAATAAATTTACAACGTTTCGCTTTCCTAAATTTTAGATCACTGTCACTTTCGGAAAGAGAGTAAAGATGCGTGTAACGTTATTAACCTTGCACAAAAAAAAGTTAAGCAAAAGTAAACGAGCTTGCGTAACGCATTTTTTGAGCTACAATGGGAATAGTTAATTGCGTTCATGGTGATGTTTCTAGATCGCTGCCCCCCCCCTGTACTTTTTAAAAAAATGACAGCATTTTTTTATGTGAATGAATGTTTATTTCTGACGTTAGGTTGGGTTTGTATCTGTCAAATAGAAATAGTTTGAAATTATGTTTAATAGCATAAATTTCATTAATTCAGTCAGGCGGTCGCTCTATATGTACGCTCTATATATAGCACTAATTCCCTTCTAAACAGGGCTGGCGATAGTGTGATATGCCGCCCGGTATTACTTTAGCTTACGTCTGGCGTAATTTTTCCGAACGATATAAGTCACGGTTACAGGATTCGGAATCATCATACATTTACGTCATAATGACTTATTTTCATTGATGTTTTGTTTCAAATATCACGATCAATATGTCGAGTGAGCAATAGCGTAATGACGGGTTAGAAAAAGTCAGGTTCGATATTTTTTTCTAATTGCACCATTAGATGCAAATCCATTAACAGACAGCACCTGTTACTGCTACATTTATGGTGCCAAATGGAACGCCCGATGTATAATAAAGAGACGCCTGTCGCCCCACTAACCAATTATTTCAATTTCATTTGTGGCCTTTATAGGCATCTAAGGCTCAGGCCGGGAAGGGGAGAGGGAAGGTGTCGGTTAGAGCCTATGCTGAAGGTGCCGTCTCAGCATTTGTCTGGTGTGACTAAGGTAAAACCCTTGAAAATCTGTCAGAATTGTCGGCCGCTGAGATCGAACCCAGGACATCCAGAATGCTACGCCTACGCTCTACCACTGAGCTGTGGCGTCTTGGGCGGAAGAACCCCGAGATCACCCATGCACAAGGTGTTTGTCCACCACAAAGCCCACATGGCACGAGTGTGGATAGAACCAAGAAATAAAAACTCTATGATTGGTTTTCAATTTGTAGCTGAAAGGTTAGAATTTCTTTCTCGCTGTACAAATCTTCCCTAGCATTGTTTACCAATACACATCCCCGTACTAAAATATGGACAGGCAAAGCTGTAAAAGTTCGGAAGAAATTGATTGATTTTAGGCCCTTTAGGCATTCAAATGTGAATCATAATTAAGAGGCCGTCGTGCCTAATGTGCGTGTGTGTGATTTCATATTTTTGAAACTACTGGACAAATGACAAACAATAATGAAAGTTTGGAAAGCGGCCCCCAAAATACATGTGAATGTGTAACAAATGAACAATCTGACATTTTAACATTGTTTATTTTAGCTGACAAAATAGAATGCCAGTAATTGTGTACGCGCATGGCGTCATCAATTACGGGCATTATAATTTTTCATATAAAATAAACAGTGTCAAAATGTCAGATGGTTCATTTGTTACACATTCACATGTATTTTGGAGTGGCGCTTTCCGAAATTTCATTACTTCTTTTCATTTGTGCATTATCTTCAAAAATATGAACACACACACGCAGCGTAGGTACGGAGGCCTGTTAGCAAATGTACTGAACAGAAATGTTTACCAACAAATAACCCTTGTACACCATGTGTTATGTTTTTTTAAAAAAATATACCAATGTTGTGAATAAAAGAGAAAGAAATTAGCCAAGCATAACGTATGTGAAGCGATTCATTTAAGTGACATTGTAGTTTTGCTAACAAAATTTTAAAGCCATGAGTGCATGGTCAATTATTTGCGATGGGTAGATAATCGTGTTAAAACTGGAGATTTTGAGGCCGAAAAAAAAACCGGGAATTTGGGGAAAGAAACAGGGTTTTGTTTCACTAAGCAATAAAACCCTGGTTCTATTGATGCAATCTCTTTCTTTTTCGTCAGGAATATTACCTACCTAGCACATTTGCGTTCCCGTTTATTAATATTAAGTGTTCTTACTTTTAAAAAGGTACACAAATTACAAATGCAAAAATCACATTACCGCCCATGTACAAGAGAAACGAGCTCAGTTCACTTTTGTCCTTTAAGTATCTTTGGCTTAAACCCCAAAACTTAAATAATGCTTCACCACTTTCTCAGATAGAGTCCGATTTCTGTCTTTGTTTTCTGCATATATCTTTAAAAATGATTAACATTATAACGATATCATTGACCATCAAATAGTGTCAAGACCACCCTAATAGTAAAAAAAAAATCATTTTTCCGGAACTCAATTTTCCTTTTTTTTTTTTCGTTTTTTTTAAATCACTATTTCTAACCCTTCGGCCGATATGTCGGGATGATTTCCTAGGTAAGGCTGGGGCCGTGGTAGTTCAACGGTTAGAGCGCTCGCCTCTGGTGCTTGGGGTCGTCAGTTCAAGTTCTGCTCTTGCCATGGGCTTTGTGGGGGACACACATCGTGCACATGGGTTTTTTCGTGGTTCTCCCGTTTCCTCCAACTTCCTTCACTCCACCAATCACCTGCCCCTGCCTGGTCCAAAGTTGCCTAAAGCCTTAAAATTAAATTGAAATTCTTAAGTAAGACCCTTGCTGCTCCATTAGTTTAGGGTGTGCCATTGGATTGCATTGATTACAATATTCAGAATTTTTTTTAGCCCATTGAACTTAACGTTTCTTGGCCCGATCGAAAAATTTTACCCCAATCCCGTCATATGACTGAGATTACGTTGCTTGGCGAGCACTCGTTCGTTATCCTCTCATGGTTTAATACAATTTGCTTTTTTTTTCTTTTGATCTCTTCCCAGTCCTCACGTGCTTACCAATATTTCATTTTTCCCAAGGCTCAAAACGGAAATTGTAATCCAATGGATACTGACAGTGAAACACGATTTGCCGAAATGTATAACATCTTTTATTACCCAGCTCCCGTAGCTGATTCGGTAACGTGTTGGATTTCGAAGTGGCACTGGGAAGGTTCGAATCCCGCTGCCGCCCATCCTGACTGAGGTTTTTCAGGGTTTAACTCAGTTTTACCATCAAAATTCCGAGATGGTACCTTCGTTATGGCCCTGGCCGATACCTTCCCAATCCCTACTCCATCCCGTCCTGAGCTACAGATGCCGGAAGGACAACAAAATAAATTGAAATAAAATTTTAACATCTTCTATCGCGACGAATGTGGTAAAAGTAATAATTTGTTAAGAAGAAGATCAGGTATTTTATCTCGTCCGACGTACTTGTTCGATGTTTACATAAACATGCAGTGTCCTCGTAGAACTGTCCCCAACTACCCCCTCCCCTCCTCCACACACGCATATACAGTTATAGACTTACCATTTGTCATATTATAATTAAACTTATAGATGAATATTAAATTTAAACATCAATATTTATTGTAAACCATACTTATCCGCGTATTTTCTGGTTCAACTGCATGTCTGTTCATCGTCCAGGAGCACTACACTCTGTGTTAGTGTGAAAACTATTGGTCACGCAGAATCTAGTGCTCCAAGACATTAAACTGACATGCAGACGAATCTGAACATAGGCAGATAAATTTAAATAATCGTTATCACTTTAACATTTAATTTTTAATATTCATTTTAGATATCTCCCACTTGCGAATGAGTCAGTTGGAAATTAAGCTTGGAAAATTTAAACATAGTTATGTGTAAAATTCTAAATAGGTGTTACGGTCCATATTTATTATTTATTACTTTCTACATTCTCTCTCATTTAATTGCAGGGAACAGAAGAAAGATCAAGACAACAATGAAGAAATTGATTTTGAAGAATCCATCATTAGTGGCGGTTCTACAGCCTAAACATTACGGCGGGGGGGAGTGTGTGTGTGTGTAATACTTACAAAGCGGGATCTATTCTGTGAAGCAAACAAAAAATATGTATTTGTGTTTATATATATATATATATATATATATATATATTCTTTTCATATGTATAGTGTATACTTTCTATATTAATAAAATATACAATTATATAATCTGTTTTACTATCATATTTTTTGACCCATCACTGCATTTTAGGTTATGCTCAGGTTCTAGACATGTAGGAGAATGTTAAATTTTGCATATTGATTGTGGAGCAGCAAGCATTCAGCATAGTTTTGATTTTATATGTGAAATAATTAGTATGTGCACTTAATGATTATGGATTGATATATATTGTTTACACTGTTTTTAGGTTTTACTGCTCCGTGTTTGTATTCAGGTTATGTGGTGAATTTCTAAAATACTCTTAGGCGAGTAGTGAGTAATTCTGCATTAAAGGTACTTTAATCCTTTTCTGCTGGAGTTGCTTTACAGATTATTTTAACATATGACGGTACTTGGGGAACCTGCTAATTTCTTGATTTTCTCGCTGTTTCTAAGTGTCCTCGGTGGATGAGCGGGTAAGCTTGTCGCCATTGTAATTTAGGGATCTCGGGTTTGATTCTCGGTGGCGACACGAGTGGTTCCCATCCCCACGTTCAACTTTAGGTCCGTACTTAGGACGTCATTATTTCAAACCGATGGAAGGAAATGGCAAACCGCCATCAGTTCACTTTGCCCAGGAACCTTCGGGTAATAGACCTACCTCCGGGCAGAACATCAATCATTATCATCATCTAAAAGACCCGCTGTGGTATGAAGACTTTTGAATTATAATATTTTTTTTGTGGTGGTGGTGGGTTATTATGGCTCAGCTTGGAATAGGAATCTTGTGAAAACAGTATGGCTTTTCTGAGTCACCAGGCAAATACCGATGGTCCCTCCAAAATAGACCAAAGTCTTGGAAAATCAATAATCAGGATGGCGTCTACGGAATGTTAACCAGCGACCTTCCGAATGTCTAGACAGCTCTATCCAATGCGCCTTTTTTCTAATATGAGTCTTCGATGGTTTTATATTAAATGGTTAAACAGTAGTTATAAAACAAACCATAATAAATATTTCTATTCTACAAGAATAATACCAGGAAAAACAAACTCAATGGTGAGAGATGATGCGACTTTCCACAAAACCCGGTTGAAATACATGTGTAAAACCCGTGCACACGAACGGATATCCGTGCAAATGCATGGGTGAAACCCTTATTTAAATGTACATCCACCCTACACGTCCTGTTCCCCTAGCAGGTACGTGTGCACTACCTATGGGAAAGCACGGGTACCTATACATCGATCCTTCGGAGCAGTCGATGAGGTCGTAGGTTCAAACCTTGTTGCCGGGCATCTCCACGAGCTTTTCCCTCACCCACACTACGTAAATGGTACATTGGAAATAAACCCTCTCACCCCGGCTGAATTTTAGTACAAAAAGGCCCTAGAAGCAATATACATGTATGCATGCAAATATGTGTTATTTTAATGCACACATTACTTCTAGGGCCTTTCTATATTAAAATTCAGCCGGGGTGAGAGGGTTTATTTCGTAGTGTGAGTGAGGGAAAAGCTCGTGGAGATGCCCGGGAACCAGGTTTGAACCTACGACCTCATATCGACTGCTCCGAAGGATCGGTATAGGTACCCGTGTTTCCCACAGGTAGTGCACACGTACCTGCTAGGGGAACAGGGCGTGTAGGGTGGATGTGCATTTAAAATCAGGGTTTCATCCGTGCATTTGCATGGGTATTTGTTCGTGTGCACGGGATTTGCACCCGTATTTCAGCCGGGTTTCATCGGAGCATTTGTACGGGTGTCCGTTCGTGTGCACGGATTTTGCACATGCATTTCAACCGGGTTTCATCCGTGCATTTGCACGCGTATCCGTTAATGTGCACGGGTTTTGTACATGTATTTCAGCCGGGTTTCATCCGTGCATTTGTACGGGTATCCGTTAGTGTGCACGGATTTTGCACATGTATTTCAGCTGCGTTTCATCCGTGGATTTGCACGCGTATCCCTTCCTGCGCACGGATTTTGCACATGCATTTCAGCCGGGTTTCATCCGTGCATTTGTACGGGTATCCGTTCCTTTGCAAGTGTACTGCACCCGTCCTGATGAGGAATAGCAAGCGTGCTATACGTGTACGGTACACGTACAGCCGTGCATTTGTACCCGTGCAGCACACGTGTATCCGTGTATTTGCACACGTGCAGCACCCGTGCTTAACGTGTACTGTGCTGTTTGGGCTGTTGCTAATCTGAACCAGCTGGTACTTCGGAGTATGAACTGACGATCTAATTAAAAGATTGGAGGTGTCGCCTTACCGGTATTTCCTCCCTCGATCTAAATTAATTTTTTTTTACAGCGATCACAAGGATCTGGAATCCTCTTTCCCAGATATTCTTAAATCTGGAAGGCATTTCTGCGCCGCTCGTCTGGGGTGTAGAAAATGTTTTGAGCTAGAGGTTAGGTTAGATGCGTTGCGTGGGTACTCTAGGCTCCTGGCGACCCTATTTATCTGTGTGATCCTTTTTTGGGATCTTAGGTTGGGGACGTTACATCTTATCATACACACATCAAATTATTATGGCGAGGTCGGGACAGATTAAATTTATGCGCCCAAGTGTTCAACTATATAATTGTTGATTTGGTGATTCAATCATATCATGGCTACGAGTGCGACTCTGGAAATATTCAATCCAATGTAATAGACATTTTAGTATATCTCGAACAATTCGAAACATTTTGTGTTGCGTACAATGTTAAAGCTGACAGAAGAGCCTCCTTGTTTTAGCAAACATCGCGCATGAACATTTAGCAATCTTAAAAGACCTGTTAGCACCTGATAATCTCGAAGAACAGTCGTTCGATACCATTCAATTCTTGTTGAAATATTATTTTGAATACCGTTGCAATATCACCGTGAAACTGTATCGTTTTCACTCTACGACAATCTGAACTACAACATGTAGCTGATTAGTTTAGAGTGTTAAGGTGACAGATTATGAAATGTAGGTTTGGAGCGCTGACTGATCATATGGGAAAGAACAAAATAGTGACTTGTGTTTTCCGTGATAATGTATGTCGAAGATTGTTATCAACTATCGCTTCAAGGTGCAATTGATGTGTTAACCCTTGAGGAACAGGTGGAGAAGTTTTTTTTTCAAAAGATCATTCCAAAAGCTGAAATTATGTCTAGGGCAGAGGAAATTCAACAGATTACCCGTGGACGAAAGACTCCCGATCAATATCAGAGTAAACGTAAACGTATTTGTTACCGATGTGGGGGTACGCATAATGATGAAACGGGTATAAAACATTTTATACCTTTAAGTTAACCTGCCGAGCGTGTGGTAAATTTGGTCACTTCCAAAAGATTTGTCAGGCTAAGTCTAAAATCTAAGACGAGAATCTGGTAACATCAAACAATAAAAATCTGAATGTTGATATTCCATATTTGGAATTATGTACTAACCCAGAACGTGAACATGAATTGCCACCAGAACAATCGTCAACTTCAGCTCTATGTCTGAATGATACTTTTGTCTATGGCTGTGTACAGAATACGTACGTTAGAAGATGATAGGAAAAACAGTAAGATTCCCTTCATAGAACTTCTAATTCAGGATAAGTTATCTCAAACAATACCAAATACAGCACAGGATAAATATCTAATTTAAATTGAGCAGTTATTAAAACTCGGAGATATATACACAATCTCAAGTTGCAAAGCAAGTTATCAAATTGATCAACAACATGGATCTACAAGTAATAGGTTTGATAGATATTAAAGTAACTCATAAATCTAAAAAGCTGGTATTACCATTCCTCGTTACTCGTGTGGATCTACTTAATATAATCATTGGTAACGATGGTTTACATATACTTTTCCCTGAGTGGTTCTTCGAATCAGCAGAAGAATCGATTCATTTGCAGACTCATTGCGTAGGTTCCACTGATAAATTCCATTCCAGTCCATTTTTCATTGATCGGGACTTAAAAAAATCCCATGGATCGAAGCACCTGTCGCCATTCAAAAATGCTTTGGGGAATAACTCCTCATTCCTGGCTGCTTGCTTGTGATTAGTAGAAATACTATCATGTTCCTGAATATCTTCTCCAGAGGATGTATCATCGAAAGTATGATTGAATTGTCTAGTTCTAGTTGCTGGCCCATAAGAATTTTCCTTCTTATATGTTGATGTAAAACCAGATTTTGATTTGTTGTTGACATTGTGATTTTGTTGATTTATTTTCCTAGCTTGCTTTCGAGGTGGTACTATGACCTTACCTTCGGCAGAGTTTTTAAAATTTCCTTCATGATTGGTTTTGATGCCAGAATCTTGTGAAGACATGCCAAGTATCCCTAAATAATTAGTAATATGAATGACAAATAGCAACAATGTGGTCTAATAACCAGATTGTACAAAATCAAATAACTGCTACGCTGAGTGACATCGTTAAGAACTTGCAATTACTAAACGACAAGTTAATTAAGGAAGACAATTCTAAGGCCAATTTATCATTAACGGCAACTGAAGATCATACTAAGATGCAAATGAAGGAAGCGGAATTACCTATTGAACGAGTAGCAATTTCAGATGAGAATGCGTCACGTTCATCAAATAAGAAGCACAAGAAAAACGAGTTAAGAGATAAAAGGAATCGGAACAATTCTTCAGACACGAAATCTCGGAACGATTCTAAAACGGATAGTTTACATGAGAAATCAGCATACTCTCGAACAGAAGTGATAGCCTGGATGAGCGAGCAAGGGCTCATTCATAAGATGTTTTCAACTTTATTTTCAGATCAGATGCAGAATTTGGAACAAATGATTCTTTCAGGAAAGCTTCTAGATGCTTGTAATTTACTTGACGATATTTAGCAAATTCTACCTACAATGATTAGGAAAGGCTGGAGAATATCATAATACGCATTTGTAATTTCTAAGCTGTTTAAATAAGCTAATTTCTGTTATTTTGTCTCTACAAGCAATTTTCTATTCTACTTCTAGTGCAAAGACAATTGTGAATTATAGCAGGAAAAATTAAACTAGAAGACAATTAACTGCTAACTAACTAACTAACTAACTAACTCTATGGCTTATGGAACTCGCAAGTTCATCGCCGCAGTAACAAACGTACGCCATTGGATTCTATCATGGGCAATATCAAGCCAGTTTTCATCACGAACACCTACTTCTCGAAGATCTCTTCTAATATTATCCTCCCACCGACGTCTCGGTCTTCCCAATGGCCTTCTTCCATCCGGCCTTTCAACCAGGATAGAATATAATCTTCGTTTTTTCCTCCTGCTACATGGCCTGCCCATCTTAGTCGTCACGATTTCATTATTTTTACAACATCTGGTGAATCGTACAGTGCGTGGAGTTCTTTATAATGCAGTCTCCTCCACTCTCCAGTCATCTCGTCGCGTTTCGGCCCGTATATCTTTCTCAAAACCTTGTTTTCAAATACACGTAATTTATGTTCATCTGCTAGGGTCGTACTCCAACTTTCGCAACCGTAAAGTATTCCCGGCAGAATAACAGTTCTGTATTTTTTAATTTCAATTTCCTTTATATTAATCGCGATATTAGAAGTTTTTGGACTGAATAGAAACATGCGTTCCCCGATACTAAGCGACTTTTTATTTCTTCCGTGAGCTCATTTTTGCTTGTTACATATGCTCCTAAGTATTTAAAATTGTTTACTTTCTCTATTTCCTCATCCCTAATTCTTATGTTTTTATTTCCTTCATTCCCTTTGTTTCTGCTTGTTATCATGAATTTTGTTTTATCTATGTTTACCTGTAGACCTATCTCATCGCACGCTTCTACTAAAACATCGGTGTTGCTTTGTAGTGCATCTATATCGTCCCCTATTAAATCTACATCATCCGCGTATACAAACAGTTGATTCAAACCATTCAATAATAGTCCATTTTTGTCCCCTTTAATTTTTAAAATCGCATATTATAACGCAAAGTTAAACAATAGTGGTGACAAGGCATCGCCTTGTTTCAATCCGTTGCGAATCTTGAAACTATCTGACAAATTATTACCTATCCGTACTGTGCTTATGGGAACGCTGAGACACATCTTCACTAGTTGAACCAAATCGTATCAGGATACTGTATAACTTTCCCTTTTGATAGAATCATATGCTTTCTTAAAATCAATGAATAGCTGATGAACCGTGTCATTGTATTTCCATTTCTTCTCCAAAATTTGTCTCAAGGCGAAAATCTGGTCCAACGTGGATCTATTTCTTCTAAATCCACATTGGTGATCTAAAATTATTTCATCTACGTATACACTGAGGGTGTTAACAGACAGAATATTACTTAATACCTTGTAACACGTTGGAAGTAACGAGATTCCGCGGTAATTATTACAGTCCGATTTATCGCCTTTTTTTAAATCGGAACTATTATTGAGGTTTTCCATTCCTTTGGGAGATCCTCCTTTCTCCATATAGCACTTATCAATTTATGTAGTTCCTTGATTAGTGCCGTTCCTCCTGCTTTAATTAATTCGGCTGGAATATCGTCTATTCCTGGTGATTTGAAATTTTTCAATTTCTTTACCGACATTTCGATCTGGATCTCGCTATGTTCGGGAATACACTGTTCTGTAGTATGGATTTCAAATTCCTCTGTTTGTTCCCCGTTGTGTACATTAAGAAGTTTGTCGAAATACCTTTTCCACACATCGACGATTTTAGTCGGATCTGCCTGAAGATCTCCACGTTCATTTCTAATCATTACTAACCTCGGCTGGTAACCTTTTCTTAACGAGTTTACCCCTTTGTATAGATCTCGTATGTTATTTGTCTTCCCATTTTCCTCTATCTCCTGAATCTTCTGCGTCAGATATTCTCGCTTTTTGTTTCTGAACCCGAGTGTGGCGTTTCGTTTCGCGTTACTGTAGTGCTTGGTATTTGCTTCGCTTTTATTACGTAGCCATCGTTGCCTTGCTTGTTTTCGTTCCTCATGAAGTTTAATTCATTCTTCATCAAACCAAGGTTTGTTTTTCTGTTGTTTCTTCTCACCTACACGTTCCTTCGCTGCACTCTTAATTGTTTCACGAATTGCCTCCCACATCTTACTTACATCAATTTCATTATTAATATCATCATTATTATTACTCGAGTCGTCTAGGATTTTGAACCTATTTGAGAGTTCGAGTTGGTAATCTGCTTTTATGCTCTGATTATTTAATAGTTTAACTTCGAATTTCAGTTGTTTTGAATTTCAGTTGGAATGCATAACTTTTCCCTTACTTTTGTGATCTCTAATTGATGGTCGGTGTCACCTTCCGCTCCTCTGTACGACCTAACATCCATTATGTTGGTGTGTCTTCGTCTGTCTACTAATACATGATCGATCTGGTATAATCGATCGAGTTTTGCATTCCGGAGATACCCATGTGTATTTGTGTATGGCTTTGTGATCAAAGTACGTGCTCTTTACCAGTAGGTTTTTCGAAATCGCGAAAGTTATCAGTCTTTCTCCATTGTTGTTGGTCTTTTCGTGAAGGCTGTATTTGCCTATAGCAGGTCCATATTTTTCTTCCCTCCCTACCTTTGCATTGAAATCACCCAACACAATTTTCGAATTATACTTCGGCATTCGGTCAAACAGCCTTTCTAGCTCATCGTAGAATATATCTTTGTCATTATCAGTAGCCGCCTCGGTCGGAGCATAGACGTTTAATAAAACCGTGTTGCCCCATCGAGTACGTATCGTAACGTACGATAGTTCTTAGTTTACGAACTCTATATTCCGAACCACCTGAAGGATACTTTTCTTAATGAGGAATCCTGTTCCGAAATCGTGAGACTGTGTTTCCCCGTATTAGAAAGTGTACTTGCCCTGTGGGATGCTATCTTGACCCTCCCAACGAGCTTCTTGTATCGCTAATATGTCTAGCTCGTACTTCTCGGTCTCGCGTACCGCCACCTGAAGAGCGCCCGTTTGGTATAATGTTCGTACGTTCCACGTTCCTCTTCTAATGTTGTTGTCTAAATGAAGTTGCCTCTTCTAAACAATGTTGCCACTCGTAGTCGTTAAGTGTTAAGCCGCGTGCCATAGCTGCTGATTTGAAAGTAGGATATACACCATTTTTGTAAGTTCTTAAATTCTTAAAGTCGGTAGCACCCACTACGTGAAGCAGTAATAAACGTAAATGATATAGTTCTGAATCAGACGGTAAAACATTGTACATACGACCTATGATCCTATGGCAATTCTTTCGTTTATGCCACTGATTAGCCTTCTATGTATAATGCACTGGCGTCTCATGATATATATATATATACATGTAAGGACTTCTTGTGGTTGGATTACCATTTAACTTAAAGCATGCAACCAACTTGGTATTACGTAATTATACTTGAATTAACGCCTCTTCAGGAGCACTGCTTATGAAGAACAGATCTTGGGAATCTGGTAAATCAACTGGCAATCGATCTACAGCTTGCGAGTGATCATGCTTAGAGCACGCGAACATCCTTCATGCAGCTTCCGTTGGACCGACATTCAAGAATAGATTAATTTCATCATAGTCAAGCCTATTATCTTGTACAGCTATTTGTAAATTACAACAGTCATGACCCTTGTATACATATTTATGTATATGTTTAATACTGCGTACGCTTGAGCAGATTTCTACGTTAATATAAGCTTGGAATTAGAGAAGAAGGAAAGGATTGTAGGATACAACGAACTGATTTCCTATTTCAATATGCTCCCCCTGAATTCGTTTCGTTACAGTTCTGCCATTATCTCGACGTGTGTATAAAGGATAGCCATTTACATTTTCATTTGTATGCACAACAAACGACTTCGAAAAATCTTTCTTGCATTTTCCATTTTCCATAGAAACGCAAGAGCGGTTCAGACGACCTCATGGACCAAGGATCATATGAGTTGTGACCAGCTTGTAGAGTTCTACATTTGAAGGATCTGGAATTTCAGCTGATACAACCTTATCAATTTCACCTGCATTTCGAAATTTACAATCATTTTCTAAAGTCAATAGTAAATGAATGTGAGAAAGGCCGCGTTTTTGGAACTCTATCGTGTACAGAAATGCCGTGACTCTACCAAATATTTGTACTGTATGAATCAGTCGTAATAGTTCCTTAACTTCAGTGTGGAAAACTCGAACAACAATATCTGGTCTGTTATTTGCTGTTTCCCAAGGATGAATACTATTTACAATTTCTGGCCATCCAGCATTACATGTAAAAATAATAAATATGTCAGGTTTTCCAAACTTCCTAACTATTGCCATGGCATCTTGGTAATTTTGCATCATATTTCTGGAACTGCCAATAAAGGAAGAGGGTAAAATGACAATACGTCCAACACGAAGATTTTCTTGCTCTGCCCTAACATGTAATGCATCTGCTAAACCTACATATGTTTCCACACGTAATTTACTTTGTTCATTCCTGATATACTTCAATCGGTCTCCTTCAATGCGACAATAATAATCCACAAAAATCTGCTGAGTCAGTTTCCCAGCGTTGATGACAGGATTAAAATTACCTAAGGGACCTTAATTATCTCGTACAGCAATTCTATACAAAACATACTCTCGCATAGTCACCGTTTTTCGGACTTTGGTTTGACGTTGACCTTGAGCCGGCTTCTCTATATGCCAACCGTTTTCACAACATGGTCAAACTAAGGTGTAACACATAGGATCACAGTGCATACTATCATAATTCAGGTTCTGCAAACCTCCTTCTTTCTCATAAATTGTAATATTTCTATAAGAAGGTGGCGATTCATCAGCTGTTTCAAACATAACGGAAATTTGTGAATTTGTTGGTTCATTGAAACGCCGACGATCTGCAGATGGTTCACGATAGAACCTCATTACAAAATTTAGTTGTGGGCGATTTTCTTTCAGAGCCAAGGCTTTTTCTTCTTCAACTTTTCCATGCATTGTCTTGTACGATCGCACATAAGGATTGAAATCTTCGAGTGATGTACGTACATAGACTACGAAGTACATCTTCTCTCAGGAAAGCATTAGCGTCATGAGACATTCTAATTTCATTTACTTTGGCAAAGTCAAGGATATATAGTTGACCGTATGAACTCCTTTCTTGGGTCTGGGTATACAATGGTGAAATATGATGATGAATTATTCCATGAATTTTAAAACAATACGGACCATAATTTGCTGGCATTTCAACTTTCGCGCCAAATGAAACAAATGACATCGCGTTGTTATACTGACGAATATTCTCTCTAAATTTTTTCGATATTTCATCATTGCCAGTAAATAACTTTTTCAATTTGTTAAGGATGGTAGTTCGAAGTTTGATCTTTCCATCATAACAGCAGAGCACATAGCGTCCTGATGGAACTTTCTCCAGTGTAAAACATAACGCAGAACAATATTAGCAAACTTCCTGAAGACTACCGAACGAGAAGGGATTTAAATTTGGTATTACATCAGATACAGCGCACTTAAACTTTGGTTCCAATATTTTTGGATTGTAGAGTTTATCAACTTTAAAACAATCCTTACGATTCAAGTTTTTTGTCTTTCGTTCACGACGACCTGTCAAAGTGGCTTTTCTTTTAAGCCTATCATTTTCACTACCAGTATAAGGTACGCCATCTTCATTCATTAAGGAGATAAGTCATCATGATTAAAGGTTTTGTTCTTCCTTTCAGGACGACCTGTCAACGTGTCCCTTTCTTGGTTCGTCATCGAAAATGCTGGTATATGTGTACTATCCTTCAAGATAGTGTGATGTCCATTGTCTAAATGCCCCGAGAATAGTAAATTATGAACAATATTACCTTAGCCTTACTCAACTATAGTTTATTTATGTAATGCACTCTTAAAAAGGCACTGAGGAAAGAAATCACTAATACTACTGAGTTCAACGTGACCAGCAAATTCACCATCGACCGCCATCACACGTTTATAATCAACGGGCTTATTCAAGGGCATTCTATAAGATTGAACACCAATAATGAAATCTTTATATAGGTGTCATTTCTTGATCATGTTGTTAACACAATTGGAACGAATCACAAAATGTTCATTTTGGTTTTCATGTTGTTAAAAGTCGTAGGTACTTAAAAACGTTGTCGACATTAAAATTATTTCTTTGCCCTCGGCTAGCTGAGCTTGAGCTCTTTACTATGATGATCAGGGTTACAGGCCCTTTTCAAAACGTAGTTGAAGTGCCTGCTTTAAGAACCTGGGCTTAATGCACATCAGGTGAGGCTACACCTAACTTATAAAACAAACTTGGCCTAGGGTAGCGAAAGCCCACTAGCAAATCTGTTCAGACTGCTAATAAAAAACTTGGTATTATTGCGCAACGCAATTTATTTCATTTGAACAGTTTAAAATAGTATGTTCATATGTATCTATGGTGTAACCACAAACAATCTTTTACATGTAGTTTCAAAGTTAACGTCGTAATGATATAATTATTATCGAACAACTCATGAATCATTTTTTTGGCCATAAACAATTTGGTTCGAGCTTAGCTAAACATATATATTATATAATTCTTATTTTACATTCTTCTCCATTCATGAAATTACATTATAATCTCATTTTCTCGGTGTACCAAGAAACACCAGTTTTGATTGACCTCTATCGAGCATCGTTACACATGAATTCCTATCCAGTCAAACAAAAGAATGCGACCAAAAGAGAAAAGTTGAACTTTGAGCATCAACATAATAAATACAATTTTAGTTCATTTCATCATCGGACGTTTCGTTGGATTGTCTCCTCACACAGGTTTTGTATCAATCAACGCATCACCTGATTATATACTTGTTATAATTAGTATCATATATATTTCCATTGTTTATGCTTTCGTTTTAGCCCACATAATGCTCAAAGTTATATTTTACAGTTCCAGCTCTCGACTTGGGATACTGTTTCGATACTCCCCTTGTTCGTAACTTTAAATTTCACGTAGCCTAGCGTTTTACATACTAAACGTTTACTTAATTTGGTTTCACAACATATATATATATTACAGAGCTGCCTTTTGTATACGTCCCCGTGCCTAAATTCGTATGCTTTCATTGCACCGAACAGTACAAGGCAAATATTGAAGCTGAGGTTACCATATCAATGTAAACAATAAGAAACTGAACAAAACAAACAGGTTACCATCACCAATAATTGGAATCACTTCAAAGTTTTTGTACAGCGCCATGGAGATGTTGACTAGAAGGGATCTGGATGACAAATGGTTTAAAATATATTATTGGTTAACTGCAGAGACAAAGCAGACAAATTACAAAATTCAGAATTCAACATGTGCTTTTTTAGAAAGGCAATACGATTTTTATGTGAAAATGCAGAAGTCATAGTTAAAATTAACAAAATTTGTTAGAAATATAATAAATATTCCACATAAGAAATACAACTGGGAGAACACTCAAACACTTCTCCTTCAGTTGAGATATGACGGAAAGGAATAAAGTTTCTTGATGGCTCAACTACGTGTTAATATGAATATTAAAAAAAATGAGCTATCAAAATCGGTCCAGTAGAACCGCAGGACGGACTGGGCAAAATTTAAGAGACATATAGTAACTATTTCTCATAACGAATACAAAGGGAAGAACACTAAAACACTTCTCCTTCAAGTGAGACTTGACTAAGAGGAATGCGGTTTATTGGTGACTCATCTATGTGTTGAGCCGGATATTAAAAAAAAAGATAAAAATCGGTAAGTAGAACGGGCAGATGGACTGGATAAAGAGAACCCTCAAACGCTTCTTCTTGAGAGATGACGGAGAGGAATGCGATTTATTCATGGTTCATATACGTGTTAAGCTGAATAAGAAAATGGAGAACACTCAAACACTTCTTCTTTTGTCTAGATTTGACGGAGAGGAATTGCGGTTTATTGATGACTCATCTACGTGTTAAGACAAGTAATTTGAGAAAGTAATTTTAAAAATCGGAACAGTAGAATGGACGGAGGGACTGTACAAAGGGAGAACATTCAAACATTTCCTCTTCAGTTGAGATTTGACGGAGAAGAATGCGGTTTCTTGATGCCTCATTTACATGTTAAGCGGGACATTTAAAAAGAATGAATGATCAAACTCGGTCCAGTAGACGGACTGTACAAAGGGAGAACACTCAAACACTTCTCCTTCAGTTCAGACTTGACGGAGATTTAGGCGGTTTCTTGATGCTTAATTTACGTGTTAAGCTGGATATTTAAAGAAAAGAATGATCAAAATCAGTACAGTAGAACGGCTGGACGGACTGGACAAAGAAGAACACTCAAACACTTCTCCATCAGTTCAAGCTTGACAGAGAAGAATGTGGTTTATTGATGACTCATCTACGTGTTAAATCGGATATTTTGAAAAAACGAATGATCAAAATCGATCCAGTGTAAAGGTCGGACGGACTGGAAAAAGCTTTAGCAACTTTTTTTAAATATATATATATTATTAGGATAAAGAACCCCAAATATGGAATACTTTTCTTCTTTCCTTTATTTCTCAGATATATGGGTTTCAAGATTTAAGCATTATACACCATAGTAATTGTGGGACCTTTGCAAAACAAAATACAAGTGTGAAAAATTTGTCCAGATCAATGATTTTCTACAATATTACAGAATTAAAAGAAACTCAGTTTCTCATATTAGACACACTCCGCTCCTAATATGGAACAATACCTGTTCTTAATATGGAATAGTAGAACGAAATACATTGAAGATATATAAAAGCCTGAGTTGTTATCTATACGTATCACATTTGGTATAGGGCAAGGAAGCAAAAAATGCACATAACTTTCTTAAGATAATTAAAACATAAAATAACTGAAATACAGAATTTTACGTATTACAAAGATAATTATCTAATTCGAATTGACCTATTCATTATGTATCTTGTAAATTGTTATAATCTAATTATCTTTACTTTTGTAATACAATTCTTTTTACCTTGGGATAAGTATTTACTTCTATATACAAACAAAAAATCTATTCTCCATGGATGCAAAACACGTCTGACAAATAAGGGAAACAAGTAGCCCATATAAAAAGAGACAGTTCAAACTTACAAGAGTAACCTACCTTAAGGTGTGCAAATTTTGATTTCAGATTTACTTTGCAGAAAAATGATAACAAGCATATTTTTCTTCTACTTTTCATGAGACCATCACTGGCACACTTTTCATGAGGACATCTTTTGCAAACTGTACATTGCAACCAGTCTCCGTCCCCTTCACTATATTTTCAACATAAATTTCCACAATAAGCACATTCTTCATCATCACCAGCATCACTTAAACTGTCATCTTCATTGAAGTCACTCAATGAATTTTCGGAATCACTTTCTTCTTTGTAGTCATGTTATATCCTTCTTTTTAGCTGCTTTGATTGACTTAGTTGATTTATTTAGTTGAAAGGTCAAACATTTTCTAACCACTTGCGAAGATGAGTTAGAAGTAGCTTGTTGGCTTCTTCTGAACAGTTTCATTTTTTGGCACTTACTATTACATTAAGCCACCAGATGGACCTACATAGAGTGATCTGGTAAGTACATAAAAATAATGTTTTAGGGCTAATATAACTTAAAATTCAGTTACGGTACTTCACTTTTAATTCACATAAGCATGGCACTATTTAGTAATATTCCATATAAGAATCCTGTTAGTATTCCATATTAGGAACATCGCCATTTTGGATATTTCACTTCCTACGCACGCTTACGTGATTCTCTGTGTACTGAATCTTTATATTATTAATAGTACATTACATATGAAACCGAAATTACTAAAACTCAAATCCTATACGTACGTCTTTGCGTAATTTAGCACACTCGACTGCTTCGGAAAAATGTTCTGGGAGAAAACAAAATGGTTACTTCTCGTTGTAACCAACTACACCTACGTAGGCAGAAGGTATCAAGATCTTCACGTTTACACAAACTTCACTCGGTGGCAGCACATAACAGACAAAATAATCGGGTTTTTCATATTAGGAACGTATTCCATATTTGGGGCGTTTACCCTATTATTATTATTATTATTATTACTGCTAGAGCAACTATAACTACTAAATAACACTCGGCTTGGCTACAGACTTCCGAGGTCCGAGCTGGGTTCGAATCCAGTGGACGACCATCCTGACAGGTATGTCTGTTTTTCTTCCTCTGTGACATCAGGCATATACTGGGATAATACCTTGAAATAAGGCCCAGAACGATAAATAAAATTTCCATTACAGTTACTACTACTGCAACTACTTCGTCACAAGCGCATGTGAAGGAAAAATTAAGCACGAAAAGCATTTTGTTTTTTTTTGGGAGAATCTACATATGATTCTCTTAATTTTGAGTATTATATTTTGTGTCGGGTTTTCTTTATTATCTATTATTTTTATTCTTTCAACATCGTTTTGTGAGGACCTTCGTAGCTAACGTTGACGTAGCAATCGGGAGGTCGTGGATTCGATCCCAACGGCCGACCATCCTGACAGGTTTTTCCTCTCACACCAAGGAAATGCTGCGATGGCACCTTCAACATAAGTTCTGTCGAAACCTTGCATCCTTTCCCCATCCCTATCCCGGCCTGAGCCTTAGTTACTCGAAGTCCACAAATAAAATTCATAAAATGAAGCAATACTATAAAGAGTATCGATATTATAACATGACGCAGTACTTAACAATAAATTATTAACAAAAGAATTCTTCGTGTATGGAAACGTGTACGCGTGACTTTGAGAAACAATATATCCTAGTAGTTATATTTTTAAAAAGTGTATTTGAAGCAAGTTATGAATGGGTACCAGTAAAACTGTTCTAATATCACATGATCTTACATGAATGCATGAGGCAACAGCATTGCTTATCAATTTTTAATCGTTATTGACTCTTCTACCGTGTCAGGGTTGACGAATTCAAATCGTTATAGCCTCCATCCAATAGCATAATTAGTATATTGTGAAATGCACTTGTCTGTTCTACAGTCGGGGGGCTGCAGTATATTCTGAGCAAATCAACCTTTAGCTGCAGTATCTTGTGAGCGGTAAGTATTCGGAGCTCTGTAAAGCAAAGCTTTGCTAAACCTTATTATATAAGGGCCAATTTTGTAACATTCTGTCTTCGTCACGTCTCGTTTAAAAGAAGGTAATGTTTGCTAAAAACAACAGACATCTATGACCTAGGCAGGATTCGAATCCGCGCACTTGCAGGCGTTGCCCTAACGCCTTGGCTGGCATTTCTGTTAAAGTTTGAATGTTTTAGTTATATAATAGTTTTAATAAACAAAAGCTGTATCACGCATGGTTTACATTAATTATATTTTGGTTAGATTGTTTTTCATATTCGTGTGTATCCTAAAACACAAATTATTTTAGAAATTAAATTAATTAATTTAGTTAAGACTATAAGGCTGGTATTAGCCGTAGGCAACTAGTCGCGCGATTAGTGGACGAGCTGGTTTTATGCACTTACAACTAGTCACTCGAAAACTGCGTGAAAACAGAAAGATGGTTTATAATAATTTAATATAATACTAATTTAATAATTATTTCGTATTTTAGTGCTCTCTGAGACAGCGGTGGGGGGTGGGGGTGTTCCCTTAAAGCGTTTTTCCACATAAAGAAAAGCTACAAGTCGAATTATTTTATGTTTATTATTCATGTACCAAATGTGACGCAAATCGATGTTGGCAGCTCGTGAATGTTTCTTGTAAGCAGGGCCCGATTTACCACTAGGGCCGGGCCTAGGGGTGCAACTTTCACAGGGGCGCACTTCACATGGAAAAATTAGAAATCGCTATTGAAAACGTAAGACGAAAAAATATAGCAAAATACATTAAGAACCATGTTAGGGGGAAAACCAAACGCCATCACATTTGACCTCTTGTATAGAACTGACTTCAGTTAATTTAAAGTTAGGTAAATTTACATTAGAAATAATAAAACAAATATTAGTGCTTGTATTAGGAATAGTATTTACTCATATGGTTGCCTTGTACACACCAATAATAATTTTCAGTTTATGTTACATGGCGTGGCAGTCATTTATACCCCGGTCCGGCCAATGGACAACAGGTACTTTGTGTTGAAGCACTGAAGGGGTAATTTACCCTAGAGTT
Organism: Lepisma saccharinum; assembly: GCA_022664845.1. Lineage (NCBI taxonomy): Eukaryota > Metazoa > Arthropoda > Insecta > Zygentoma > Lepismatidae > Lepisma > Lepisma saccharinum. The sequence continues at coordinate 24,134 of JAGDQP010016728.1, forward strand.
ATGTGTATGAGGAAATCCAAAGTGTCTTTTCCTAACCTGCTTTTTCGGGTTCGCAATTCGTTGCGTAGGTAACGGGCGTTCGAATCCTGTTGTCGACTGTTCTGACTGAGGTTTTCCAGTTTCCTTCAGTTTCACCACACGAACGTCAGCATGGTACCTTAACTAAGATATCGACCGCTGTCCTCCCATACCTTATCTCGGTCTGATCCAAAGATGGCCAGAGATGGAGAAAAAAATAAATAAAAAAATATTCTGTCTTTTGTGAAAGTGGAAACAAACCTTTTTTCTGCATAACTTAACCTTATATTTTCAGGAGATAAATATTCCCGCAGACTATGTTTAACATTAAAAGAGATGTCCAAGTATCCAACGTATAGCGAATGAGTTTGTAGTATCGTTTTGGTCTATTCCTAGAGATCTTGTAGCTTACAAGTTGATAGATTTAGGAGGAACGTATTGATGCATGAACCAATATACCGAGATACATTGCAGGATTCAATTCTGTAGACCTACATTTTTTTCCTACATAAAGAGAAGTGGTAAAAAGGACAAATCAATAAATGTTAAATAGTGAGAAGAAAGTGTGATAATTTTACCACTGCTACTTGCGAGAGAATTTCATATAAGATCCTAACAATATGGAAACCAGTGAAAATAAAAACGTATTTTGTAAATAATCACACTAGCAGTTAAATAATTATTAGCTCGTTAGTATTATTATTATTAAAAGGCGAGAAGACGGAGGAGTGTAATTTGTCATAATGTGAAGATGGAAAGGATAAAAAGACACGAGGAGAGTGGGGCGCTGGAAGTCATGGGTGTAGGGCACCTGGACGCATAAATACGGCCCTGCTTGTAAGAATGGTTTATGATAAAAAAAAGTTTAAATTTCATGGAGATATCCATTTTCAATATATCCTAGTATTGACAACCAATCTTACCATTTAATTTGTAATTACTTACTTAAGATGTTCTTCTCATTTACTGGCTTATTGTCAAAATCTGGAATAAAGTTTCTCAAAATATTGTTCCAGCACTTAAGCATTTCAACCTTGTCTGAATATGATTTTAACATGTTATCTGAAATTGCAGGATTTTGTTTTCCATTTCACAAATGAAGTTCTCTGCAATAACTTTATTTTTTAATACATTACTGCATTCCTTCAAATTTGAAACTTCTGTGCACACAGTTTGGGCAACGTCTACATTCACTATAGTTTCTTCGATTTCATGAACAGTGGTCATTGTCATAAACGAAAGAAAACGCAATTCACATTACAAAGGAGAGAAAACTGATTGTCCAAACCTGTGCTGAGCATGCGCACTGAGTCAATTTATCAACTTGTCGCCCAACTAGTCTCTTGCTGTTAATCGGCTCCATATACTACAATGCCTCGTTAGTCTCCTGTGCGACAAGTTGTCGACAGACTGGGCGCCTAGCCAGGAGACAAATTTTCTTGTCGACGCGACAAGAGACTAGTAGTGCGACTAGTTCCCTACGGCTAATAGCTCCCATTTGGTTCTATGGGCTTCGACAAGTCAGGCAACTAGTCGTACGACTAGTGGCCTACGAATAAAAGGGCGCTAAAAGTGATACACAAAATGCGTAGGAAAAGATACATTTACAACGAAATTAAACTCAACCACCATCATCGAGTCGGAAGAGTCAAGAATTTCGGATTGGCAATAGGGAAACGTGCTTGTTCCAACCAGCTCTTCGCCACAGTGACAGATGTTAGCGACGGTTTCCTGAGTTGAACCAGGCGAATGCCGTGATGAACCTCAACTAAGTCTCTTTTTGCTACTTCCTTAATACCTTTCTTGCTAGCGAAAGCGCCGAGAGACTTTATCTTTCACACATGTGACGAGATATGGTCATAATTGCTCTCTTGGCCCGTAAATGAAATTTTAAAGAAACTAACGACATTATAGCATGACTAAAAATTACAGCAGCAATTAAAGACAGAAACATTTAGAACATACTGAGGCACACGGATATTAATACACTTTCATTTCTTCAACAACTCTTTCCTAACCCTCTTTTTCTTATTTATTTTCTCTTTATGGTGTTCTATTACTTCGTCTACTGTATCAAGCAATCTTTACTTAAAAATCTCGCTGTCTATTAGATAAATCTGATTTTTGTAATTACAACGGAATCTTGTTACTCCCATCATGTTACAAAGTGTTGAGCAATATGCAGCTAACACATAGAAGTGTACACTGCAAAAAATAACTGTGTTAATTCAACACAATGCGGTGTCCCAGCATGACTACCACTTTTGTGTGTTAAATCAAAACAACATACGGTGTTGATTTCAGTACTGTGAAAGAAAAGCTACGGCCGCAGTGAGATTTGAACATAGGTTGCTCAGTTATAAGTCGAGCGTCTTACCGACTTGGCTAAATCGTGTTATCTAATATCTAATTAGATGTTAGATAGAGTAGATATTTGAATACGCGTTCCGCAGTTTATTTTTCTTCCTGCTATTCAAAGTTATGCTTTGCCCACTTTCTTACTGTTGAGGTGTATCAATAAGCTCCATTGCTGCGAGATAAGTTGAAGTCCGTAGACAATACACTGAACTATGTTGTTTCTAATATTCATAACCGTAATAACCCTCTAACACAGACACATGCGCATAGACATAGCTAACCGCTGATTGTTTCCATTATAGATCACCTAGTAACCTCAATACATAAAACCACAAATGCAAATTTATGAGTTCGTTTATATGTTACAACTTCCAGCATAGGAACTAACCTAAGACACAATAACTTTAATTCCAGAAGACATCATGTAAACACAAAATTTTATAAACTGGCTATGAACAATCATCTCCATTTGTAATTTCTAATGATTAGTATTCGAATCTTTCATATATACCAGTTGCAATGTATACATTCTCTTGAAGTTCAGATTATGCGATATCTATTTGGTTAACAACTACCAACTAGCATATGAAACTCTTAACAACTATTAAGTCTACCTCTTTTCTTCTAATTTTATACTAATAATTATATTTTATTTCACAGCATCAAAATGGGGTCCTCTGCGAAGGATATGAACAAACACTTGAACAACGTTGTACTAGTGGTAAGTATAGTTACCTGTTTAATACACCAAGGTACTTCCGTCAAACAGAACTTCATTGAGAGTACTGAAACGCTGGATGAATTTAGATCAGACATCGTGAAGACAGTCTCAATAGTATGTACTAATCACTGTAAGGGGATACGACATTCAAGTTTCATCGTTTCATCAGAAGAGAGAAATGAAATTTCTCAGGAGCTTACAAAACTATTGCTCAACTGCAAAACTCCTTACACAATTCACTACGTGACTACATCCTATCAGCCACTAGTAACAACAGAAAATATTGACAATAAGCAATCAATAGGACACACGGATTGCTTTATTCTTATATTTACAACTAGTCAATCACTAGAGAGTATGGTTGATCAACTTGAAAAACTTACCAATAGGAATACAAGAGGAAACCTTATTGTTGTGTACTTCAACCCTTTCATCGATAGTGCTATGCTCTATAGGATATTCAATATATTTTGGAAAAATAGAAATTTGAAAGTGGAAGTTATAGGGGCAACAAGAGACTGTGATAATGAAAGAATCCCAAGTGTTTCAACGTGTGCGCATATCTTCTCGTACACACCATTTACAGAAAATAAACAATCGAGCGTGTTGCAAATACTGGAAAGAGGAGAGTTAAATCTTAATTTATTATTCAATGACAAGACTTGTAATGTTGATGGTTATCCTTTATTTATCGTGGAGTTTAATGATGCTAACGAACCTTCAATTGAATTTACAAGAGACGGATCAATTAATTTACGCTATCAGATGTTAATAGAAGTAGTAGAGCATATGAATTTTACTCCAATTCTCGTACTCGAAAACAACGAATATACAAAATTAGACTACATGAATGCAGTAACAACAGTTGACTTATACGGTGATATTACATCTGCTCCTATGCCTGTCCTTGTTGATTTGCTTGAGATAGTTGAGTTTACAACAATTTCCTACTTCACGTGTTATACATTCGCCACTCCACATCCGACACAAATACCACAATGGCTGCGTTTGTTTTTACCTTTCAGTAACACTTTGTGGTTAGCACTTGCAGGAATGTTTCTCTTTGTAGTATTCGCGAATGTATACACTCAATACTTTCTTTCGAGCAGGAATAAAAGATCTGCAATTACTTTATGTTTAAACACCTTGTCAATTGCTTTGAATATATCCGTGCATCCGCAACCAAAAGCATTACCATCGAGAACTATATTCATAATAACTGTAATAACTTACCTAATTATATGTGGAATATATCAGGGTTCATTGGTGAGTTATATGGTATATCCTCAATACTATCCTGTTATTGACAATAGGGAAGATGTTGCTGCATCAACACTTCCAGTTGAGATATATTATAAATTCATCAGTATACTAAAAGATGCTGTAGATCCAACGATCAAGAACATTGCGTCGAGAACGCAACCAGTACTTGGCGGATTTGAGTCTCTGAATCTTCTTGCTACTAGACAGGATAGAATAGTGATCGACAAGCTATTTACGATTGAAATTGTACGTAAGAATTTATTATCAAGAGAAGATACTCTTTTATTTCATATCTCTGATGACAGTATAGGATATGTATACATGTCCTACCCAGTTCCAAAGAATTCTCCATACCTCCAAAGGATGAACAATGTGATAATGAGATTAATTGAAGCAGGTCTTCAAGATAAGTGGATGTCTGAATTTTTGGAATACAATATGATCCATGAATTTCATTCCATTACTGAAGGTGACATTGCTTTGACATTGTCACACTTACAAACAGCATTCTATCTACTAGCTCCTGGATTGTTTCTTAGCGTTGTAACATTCTTCACAGAGCTCTTGTATTTTTACCTTTAATCTATTAGTAATAATTTCTCAGTACGTTTTAATGTAACAGAAAAATAATTTAGCTCGAATATAAGAAATATATATCAAGTTTTGACAATTGATCCACAAGAACAGTTGACTGACACGACAATTGGTCGACAAGAACAGTTATTCGACACGATAACTGCTCGACAACCACCGTTGTTTGATACAATAATTGATCGACAAGGACAGTTAGTCGATAAGACAATTGGCCGACATAACAATTCATCGAGAAGGACAGTTGGTCTAGAAGACAATTTGTCCGCACCCAAATAGCATGGTAAGCTTCAATCAAACTTTTTTCAAACTTACTATGTGAAGTGTATGAGTTTATATTAAGCCTCTCACAGGCTTCAGACGTAGCTTACTAGTTGACACTTGACAAGCTTTCTGTGAACTTGCCATATAAAGTTGTCAAACAAGTGTGAAATAAATTTGCTAATCCAGCGGAACAAAAATTCAAGCTGACACCACCGGGATTCAAACCTGGGTCCGATACTTAGCATTCAGTGTTCACGTTTATTTTTCCTTTTCTTTATTTCACTATTTATACAATCATCAAAAATACATCTAATATATTAATTTCACCTAAGATTTTAAAAACAGATTATCTCACATATTTATCACGTCACAAGACTTTTGTATATTATATTTTTAATAAATCGCTTTCTGATATGAAGCGAAACATTTATGTCTATACGCTGAAGGTATGGAAAAGAAATGTAATGGCAATTGATTACAGTGTATATAGTATGACACAAATTTATTTATATCTTGTATAAATTATAATGTTAGAATTCTTAGTCAATTGACAAATTTATTTTCAGTTACTGAGTATAATGGATTTTGAGGAAATTGTATATACTCTTCAATAGTAACATTATTTCGAGACATTCTAAGAACTGGTGCCATTATTATTATAACTAGTCCATATGAGATTGTTATTACATTGTGTAATTCTATATTTTATATTGCCAATTACAATGCATTTAATACATATACTTGAGTCATTAATTTCTCATCTATATAGCTGGTCTGCTGTTGGTACAAGATTATGAATTATAAAATACCAGATTTAGGGACCTTTTGTTTCAAATTGTAATATATGAAGATTCTGCCACACATTATTCCATTGAATGTATTGATATTTTTATTCTATCTTTATTTCTTGTTGGATTTGTTTATCATAATGAAGACTGATTTGTTTAACTTTTAAGGTTTAAATATATTTAGATTCTGATAATGTGTATACTATTGAGAAGTACATTGCTTAGCATAGGATTTCTTTGCTTTTAATTAATAAGGTTATGTAGTTGGGTTTGCCTCAATATTTACATGATAGTAAGCTGGCAAAAGGAGAAGAGTGGTTAACAGAATACCAATAGTTCTATGTAATAACAGCGCTTCGTTCTGCATTTCCATATTTTTAAGTTGAAGGCCACCTTGTAATTTTGCTACATATAAAGCGTCTCTTGATATTTTAGGACAATGACCTTCAAAATATAATATCCTTTGTAGGCATGCCGAGTGTTTTTGTCATATTAAAGATTTGAAGAAAACAATATCTTGATTGAGATATTGATATAATTATATAAATGAATTGCATTATGTGGTACATAAGCTTAAATCTTTCTTGTGAATTATGAGTCATCGTAAGATTAAAATCTGCATAATGATCAACTCCTAAACTTTTTATATAATATACCGTTTCATATTGGTTCTGAACAAATATTTTCGCAAAACTGGTAATTGGAAACAATTTTTTTTTGTTAATTTGAATACCTGCTATTTCATGAAATTTATTCAATATCAATTATGATTTCTATATCGGATTTTTAGTTAAAGGAATATGAAAAATTCATCAATGTATTTTAATAGCGTTAGTGCTTGATCTGAATACAGGATGTCTTGTATTATCTTGGATACTTATGTAACAAATGGTGTCATTTCAAGAGACAAAAAATACTGTTTTCATACATCCCTGTAGAAAACCTCTAAATATCGGAAAGGGAGTCATCACACGCCCGTATAATTTCAAATGGACAGTTCTAGACACATATTTGTAAAATGTTTTCGATATACTCATAGGGCAATCCCATTTCTTTAAGTACATAAAATAAATATTGATAAAATAGAGTATTGAATGCCTTATAATAGTCGGTGCTAGATATCGCCAAAGTATTCTTTTCAGCATGATTTGCGTAATTGATAAATTCTCGAATAGTCCTGATAATAACACGCATGCTAACTGACGAAGGCATGCCATATTGACATGGATGAAGAAGTTTCGATATGATTGGTGTTATTCTATTGGTTAGACATGTTATCACAATTTGATATCGCATGGCACCATATTTATGGCCCTAGTATTATCAATCGATAAATTGTGTTGTTGTTTAGTAGCAAGTAACATTAATTTTTCAGTAACTAATTTATCAAGTTTTTGAGCTTGCCACAATCCATTAAAAAGCTCCGTTAAAGCAGAAATTATGAAATTTTTTATTTTACGTAGTACTGACATTCAATACCATCAACTCCACAAGTAGATATTTCGTTTGCCCCTGACTTAATAGAGTCTCTATTTCAATTTCTGTAAAGGGCGCTACTAACTGTTTATGTTACGCTTCATTTAAACACCTGGTAAGGTATCGAAATGTTTATACGTATAAGGATTGACTAGAAGGGACTTGTTGAAAACGCTTTTTGTAATATTTCTGTAAATAACAATAATCCTCTTTATCTTTGATAATATTTTTTTGTTCATCCATGATTTGATTATTAAAAACTTTTTACTTTTGTCTTTTTCTTTTTTACATGTTGTAGTGACGAATATTCGTTATTTTGTGTCATCAGAAGTTGGTACGAACACAATACCTTGTTTTGAAAGACGATGCAAACTAAGTAAATGAGCCTTTACCTGTTGTATTTGAACTCGAATATTTTTACCTTGAATCATTTCTTGACTATATTTTTGAAGTATTCCGTAATAATTACATTGTGCCCTTCTTTTTGTATTACACTGTTTTGCATATTTTTGGCTACAAAATCGTATTAGTATTTTAACATATTTCCACTAATTTATTATGCTACTAAACCTTTGTTTCTTATGTCTAATTGTGTCAATATTTGATTCATTTGTTGAACATATTCGGGATCATCTAAGTATTTATTATTGTGACCATGGTAAGTTGGCGAAAAATGTTTAGTTGTTTTCATGTATAGTGTCATTATAATTGCTTGGTTGTTGGGGAAACACACAGTGGTTTTCAATATAGTTACCTTATTACATATTTTCTTACTGCTATAAAGCGATGAATACGTGACTTACCACTATGGTAGAAGTACGTGTATACAGCACGTGTATTCTCATGAATCAAATTCTACAGATCTGTTATTTCAGAAGCTAGAATTAGCTGTTTGAGGTCCGGTGAAAAATTTGATTCTCCTGTACTTTACTGCGACGCCCCTGTGGCATTAAAATCGCCGCGAGAATTCCAGTGTGCCGGGAAAAGCAGTATAAGTCGGAAGTGAGCCAAAATGAGATAAGTTAAAAGATCTGTATGTAATGCCCCATCTTCGGTTAACTGAGTATAAGTCAATTCTAAATGTGAGTTGAATAATCGCTTCTTTGTACTTTTAGAATACGTAGTATCTTATGGTTGGCAGGGAAGATGCCAACCATAAGATCTTCTGAAAAACTGTCTTTTCTGACTTATGCTGTCTTCCCGCGCTCGATAGAATTAAGTCTAATGCACTATCATGAAGTTCAAGTGGCACAATATGTGAATAAAGTTTTATCTTTCCCTCCGGTATTGATTTTAGAGTTACCATATGTATTACAAGAATTTATATTATTTAAACAAAAAGAAATAATACGGTCACTTGGATGTGCCTTAACATGAAATACATGTAGATCATTACGATAAATTATCGATGTCCCGTAACCAGGTGTTTTAACTAAATTAGCATAATACATATAATTATACATGTCAAATTGATATAAATTAGTTTCTTGAAAACAGACATGAACAATGTTGAAATCTATAATAAATTTACGTATATCTTACATTTTCGTATCCGACGATAAGTTAGCACAATTTATAGACGTTATTTTATAATGTTGATGTATTTTCATAACATTTGTTGATTGCATATAAAAGTATTTATTAGTCCAATAAAGAGTAAATATCAAAACTATCAAACAATAAATTTGGAATCGTAAATTATTATTCTTTTTTGAAACATAATGTCCATTTCTGTTTACGACATCCGTTTCCTACTGGACAAACGTGACAAACCGAGATAACACTAACATTTGTCAGGTTACTTGGTTACTAAGTTTCTGTCTTTTATTCGGCGTATAATTTTCTGTTTGTTATCAACATTCTTTATAGGCTTTATTTGCTTTTCTATAACCATTTTACCATCATCTTCATTTCACTGTTTATTCCTTTAAATGACATTCTATCACTATTACCTATTTCTATGTTTTTATTATTCGTTTGCAGTGTTTCAATAAAACCGAAAGTTTTCGAGTCACCTTCAGAAACTTGTCTTGCTTTTATGGAAACAGATGCATTGTTTATGTTTTTTCTGATTGAGACACGAAAACTAAAGGACTTACCTACCCAGTTGTTGATGACGCTGGTTTCAGTATTTTGTCGTTACCTCTTTATATTTCCTCCTTTTAAATATGTGTTCTGTCTTATGTAAAATCGGTATAAATAAACCAAGAACTTTATGCCTTGCGAGCACGCACACTGATTCACTTTCCTTATGTATCGCTGAAGACGATTCTGTATCTTGACTTTCCACACCAATCATTGTGGGAGGGAGGTTTATAACAGCTGTCAAAGGCGGATGAGCTAACAGCGTATTAAATTCTTCCTATGTAAAATTTACTAGTGATGCTTCAAAAGATTTTGAGGGTGGAGGAATTTTGGGAATTTCAGCATCACTGTATTGAGCTTGTTTGACATTGACGTTTTGGCTGGTTTGTGGTCTTTGTGTAAGTCTAATGGGACATTTACACCACTAATGGTTATCACAATAACAAAAAAAAAACAGGTTCGTCATTCCAACATACATTATACGTAACGAATGACCGCCTACATGGATGACTGTAATGAATGATTGGCTGTTTTATATTTACCTCGTACTATCGTACTATCACGCGACTCGTGTATATTCTTGAAAAACAAAAACAAAAAAAAAACAAGCGGTTCCTTGAATTTCTCACGTTGAATGGATCTAATGTCAAAATATAAGGACAAAACCTGTTTCAATTTTTTATCTGGGATTTTTAGGTGTACTGGCGAGATATATCCTGTTTGATTTGCTAATTTAAAATAAATATTATATGTGTCATTGTCGTAAGTATATGGCACATTATTTTGATATTGTTGAATTAATTTTTCACAGAGTAAGTCATAATTTAATTTTACATATATGCCTCGTTCAGCTGTGCAAACCTCACAACTTATTAGCTGCTCTAGTTTAAAATCAAGAGCGCAAAACAACCACTCATGAATTAATGATGTGTAGATTTTTCGACTTGATTGGACGAAACAGTCTAAATGCTACGTATTAACACGCTGAAATTCAGACATATTTAACTTCTACTCAATTATCAATCATTTAATCAATAGTAAGAATGCTTATTTAACGTATATCTGATCATTATATAGTAATTACTATTGTTGAACACAAAATTTAACTATAAATCAAATGTTAAACAGGCGATCACAGCCCACAGCATTTCCTGCGTTGCCACAAACAATTGACTCGCTCAACAACCGTGCGCGAACTTACCACTCATCCACTGAGCAAAGTTGCAAACATTGGTTTAAAAGTTTTATTTATAGAGCACACTTACTTCACAACGGTATTAAGTCAGGATGGTACTACAACTGGCTCAATGATTAGTATTATGACACACACTCGTGCTGAGAAAACACACTCTGAAGGTTATGTCAGTTTACTCAGGTTCTAACACATCCATCTACAGCATGGAATATTTGAGGTCCTTTGCAGAGCCATCTATCCTAGATGCGGCGAAGTGAGAAAAAGAAAAGTGTGTAAGATCGTCTATAAATAAAAGAAAAGAACCAAGCCTGACTTTTTAATCTTACCTAACACGTGATTAGATAATAGATTTGAGCATAAAAAGTGCTTTTAAGGAGGAAGAAAAAACTTCACGGCGCCGAGTTTCGAACTGGGGTCTAGTACTCAATAAGCCGAAGTCTTAGTCGTGTACCTATGATATGTGGTTGCAAACATTTGCTTGGAAGTTATATTTATAAAGTTCGTGTGGCTTATCACTTGAGACAGTGACGCGAGATTATTGTACAGGCGCTCGATGGCATGCCAGTCTGAAGATACTCCTGTTCTAACACATCCGTGTGCAATAAAAAAACGAAAGAGGCCGAACCTGACTTAACCAGCCTAACCCAACCAACGGTCACTAATTTTATTAAATTTCCAAATGCTTATAATACCTTAAAAAGAAAAAAAAAGTTATTATCTTTAAAAAAATATGTAAATATAACCACGCCAGGATTGGATATCGGGACGCCGAATCAGTTTCCGAATCGTTAATCATTAGACCAAGTTAGTAACTTTCAAGCAATGTTTTTTCAGCGTTCTTTATGGTTGAAGCAGTACTGAACCTGAGGACAGAACTACTGACTCAACTTAGGGAATTTTATTTGTCGACGAGACTCTCTTTATTATGATCTCGTCGTCTGTATATTTGCTTCCGTACAGTGGCGACACATATCAACACAGCTGTTTTTTATTTGTCGACGAGACTCTCTTTATTATGATCTCGTCGTCTGTATATTTGCTTCTGTACAGTGGCGACACATATCAACACAACTGTCTAAGTCCAACTTGAATTAAACTCACAATACCAAGTGAACTTCCTATTGTAAATTCAAAGTTGGATCAAGCTTCTTACATCAATCTTCACAACACAATCAAGTGCAGATCAAGATAGTCATAAGCTTACAGTATATGCTATGTGGGCAAGAGCTTTTCGTGGATGGCGACAATTAATGGACAATGACGTTGACAGTTGGCAACATTTTAGAAACTGTTAACGCACTGTTCAACTAATTCCAAACGATGCTTTCTAAAACACTGCTAATGTAGAGCGGGAGTGTGGCTAAAATCGAACCTAAGGGAAAAAGATGAAATACTTCAATACATTTTTGATAGAAGAAATTCTTCTTACAACAGCTGCTAACATTAAAGCATCGGCGCATGTATATCACACAGGGGATAGCTTTACTTATATTGACTATGGAATATTGGTTTATATATTCAGTTATATCATTGAGTAAATATCTCCTAGAGAAATTTTTCTTCGTTCGACTGCGTAACGCGTTCTGAAGGCTTCAAACCCCTTGTTCAAATAGTTAGTGTGTAAAGACGCTCAGATGTCGCTACTGCGCTCTGAAACAAAAATGCGGACTTCAGTTTTCTGCTTGCTGTATTGGCAACTATGCTATATGTAAGGAAAAAACTAGTTTGCCAAACACTTCCTTTCTACCTTCTACGTAATGATTTATTGCCAGGAGTAAGATAGTCTGCTGGATACCTCCCAGTAAGGGTTTCGTTCAGGTCACATTGCTTTGTTTCGGATTGTAAGAATTCTTCGAGAAATTGTGTAGAGAAGGAAACAGCAAGAAGGCCCACACTAGTGGGTGAGCGGGGGCAAGGGGGGATTTTGTTCTATGGTAGAGCAATGGTTTTAAATGCGGAGAATAACGTGCCTTTGCCAGCAAGGTCGTTTGACCCAACCCCCACACGAACGTCGCTATAAGGTCTCGCCATCCGACAACTTTCTCTCGAGAATTTAGGGTGGAAGGTGTGTGACGTCAACTCGAGACCAAGGGTTTATTTATGCTTTGCTAGTCCCTCGAGTAGACATAAGATTCGCGGATATAAATACACATTATTTTGGTTGTCAGAAACCTATTTCATGCGAGCCATTAAAAAGAGATAATCAGATATTTTTTTTCTTTTAATATTTGGTATTAAGGCATTTGCTTGAAATAAAACTAAGATAGTTAACAAGGAAGTTATTACAAAGTATAAGGAAGGATTATATAATCACGTCAAGAACACGCTTCGGTAGCAACTCTGCTTTAAATGTTAAATCCATTGTTTCTGTTTCAAGGCTAGGACCAGACATACTCTTTTAGAGGTTCAAATACCCTATACTCTCTTCACCCGAAAATATCTCCAAATAACCTCTATTCCTAATTTGTATAACTTCTAACGTATTGTCTAATTAAATGTCTTGTAATTTCTAAATTCCTAATACGAGTTAAACATCATATACTTGTAAAGGGTAACTCATTTACTACTGTTAGTACCAAAACTTGTGAAAGAAAGGAATGTACACATACTTTGTCCAACAGATTTTATTTTGAAATGTCATACAATACTTTGAAGTTAAGTATTATATTCGTTTCAAAGCTGTTAATAAAATTAAGCATTTACTTCTTGACAGCAATTTCAAGGGTATTTTCCTATTTCCATGAGGAAGTAAAACATGTTGATATTTCATTGGAAAATATTATCAATAATAATAATACTGTTTATACTTATTGTAAAATATTAGAAATGATTGAAAAACATCTTGATAAATAGGGGTAAACAATGATCGGTCAATGCAGAACAAAGACCTCCACGTTAGATCTTTAAAAGTAATTGTGCCACTCGTGTAATTCTTGATTACTTGTTACAAATGTTGATTGTGAGATAATCACTCCTCAGTGCTATTAAAATTACTTGCTATAGCAAAAAAAAAAAACAAAAAAAAAACTACTGGTGTCAACACTAGAAAAGCCGATGAAAGTAAAATTCAATGTGAATATGACCTGTAAATGATTGAATTGAATTTTATTAAAGGCATTTAGGCAATTTTGGCCCAGGTCAAATGGATGATTATGGGAGAATTGGTGGACCAAACCATTTCGTTGAATGGATCCGGGAAGGAATTGAACCCGTGACTCATGGGCAAAGCAATTTAATGGGGCCCGTACCTAACCAGACCTCCATGGAAGCGGTAAATAAAATTGGATCGTTAGCAAATTTGTAAAATAAACATGCATTATTAAAAAAAACTTTTCTCTAATATTAGGACAAAACTAAATTATACGTTTCACAACAAGCACCTACATAAATCTCATACTGTCTCATTTATCAGTTACATTCGAATCCGCTAAGCCTAATGAAGACTTCGTATCTCGTCACATAAATCTAAATTCATCCCAACACGAATCGGTCACTCCTAAGTTTCTCAGTTTTATACACTATTGCACTAAACCAAGAATTCTCAAACTATGGCACCTTACCCGTATTGGTGCGTGAACCTTTGGATACAGGTACGACAGCTTCGTAAAAAAACAAAACAAATAAAACAGTAAAATTATAAATGACCTAACGCTATGACACATTTTCATAGAGTGAACGAGGAAGTATCTGACGTCCAGGGCCCTATTTCATGAAGGAAATCTGCAAATCTTCACTCTCCACTTTGCACTTTACAAACATTGCAGAGTGCAGACTAATTCTGTTTCATGTAGGTCAAGAGGAAACTTTGCAGAATCTGTTTCATGATAGTACTCTGCAACTCTACACTTTTCATGTTACACTCTGCATTCGTTGATTTCGTTTCATTAAACAAATTTTGAAAAGTGAGGAGTAGTGGTTTGAAGAGCGAAGAATGTAGAAATTCTGCTCTATTTTATATGTTTCTGTTTCATGTAGGTTTATATACTGCAAAATATGTGACCGGTACTCTTCAACTCTGCATTTTATTTTGAAAACTGTGAAGGGTATTTGCAAATAATTACTGATTGAACTATGGACGTTTTTTCCAGTTATAATATTACTGCAATTATTTTGTATGTTTCGGATAAATTTGTTGGGTTTGATTGGCGACGATTCCAGTGATGAACAACAGCAAAATTTTGGCAGGGTAAGAACCAGTGTCCGATTTGTAGGCTACAATTTCCAGAGTGGGGGAATTTTTTCTCAGAACGTAGAAAATCGTATTTTATATTCGATCATATCCCAGGCTTGGAGGATATTTAGATAAACAGAACCAGGGAAGATTTTCGCAGAAAGAAGGAAATCCCAATCATCCCCCGCTACGAATAGAACACTGGTGAGAACAGTAAGAGAGAGAATTTGGAAAACTTCAGCAAATTCGGTGATTCCGCCAGACTCCCTCCCCCTGTGGGGGTGTGACCCCCTAAAATCTCGAAAACACTCCCAACTTTAAATTTCTTGCTGTGAAAAACCGATAAAAACCGTGCAAAATTTTACATACACTCTCAATTTGGACTGTACATCCCCCTAAACTGAAACTCCTGGGTGAATTTCCTTTAAAAGAAATCTTTCGTCTAATATATTCTCAATTTGAATATGCCTTTTCTTGTATTACTGCCCGAATAAGAAAACCTATAGAACGAAGCATGGCATTATCCTCAAAACAAAGGGTGCTATCGACATTACATTGATTAGGAAATGGAGCACAAATGTATGGAATGGGCCATGTGAAGTTTGTAAAGGACAAATTGTTCAGCATCTGGAAAAGTCTCACGTTAGAAACTAATGTTTTATGTTATCTGTGTTCCAGTATTTGGCTTGAGTATAGAATGCACCTTGTATTTCAATTGGCGAGGTTCAACAATGTTGGGCTGCAGACACTTCTATAAACACCTAGTGACAATCAGCAATCCAAAAAGCGTTAAGAAAATCCACACCTTATTATTACTTTCTTAAATACTCATTTTAGTTAATCAAGAGGCAGAAACATGGCACCATGTAGAGGATTAATAATTGTGACACTTTGTGTTATGAATGACACGTATTCTTCCACAAAA
>JAGDQP010016729.1:0-39987 GCA_022664845.1 Lepisma saccharinum
CTCTCCAGGACCGCACAAAACAGTTTCGGAGAAATTGAATCTCCTTGCCTTACCCCTTTTCCAACTTTAAATTTTTCACTGTCTTGATGCAGCCTAATGACAGAAGTGGCAGTCGAGTAAATGTTTCGCAGTAACTTGATGTATGCACTTTCGATGCCTTGATGTTCAAGTGATTTAAGTACTGCTGACAAGGAGACCGAATCGAAAGCCTTTTCAAAATCTATGAATCCCAAACATAGTGGAAGTTCATATTCATTAGTCCTTTCCATAACTTCATTCAATGTTTGTATGTGGTCCATTGTGCTAAATCCACGACGAAATCCGGCTTGTTCCCTTCCCTGATTAAAATCAAAGTCTCGTTCAATACGATTCAAAATAACTTTGGTGAACATTTTGTATAGGACTGACAGTAAACTAATTGGTCTGTAGTTTTCGACGCGTTCTTTGTCCCCTTTCTTGTACAACAAAATGATAACGGCATTGTTCCAACTTCTGGGTATTTCTTTCTTCCTCAAGCACATCGAGAATAATTTAGCAACTTCCTCTTTCATCTTTTCACCTCCCCATTTAAACATCTCTGCTGTGAGTCCATCTTCTCCTGGTGATTTTCCGTTCTTCATCCCTCGAAGTACTTTATCCACTTCTTCTTTCATTACGTCTGGGACATCAAGAGAGAGGGAGAGAGAGAGAGAGAGAGAGAGAGAGAGCAGCTCCCGTCCGCTGTTAAAATTTTCTGTTAAGGAACACTGTAAAAAAATTCTAACAAAAACTGAAAATGTATGTGTGGTTCTTTTATAATTAAGAACTTTACTGTTTAATGTGTAACTTAACAGGTTTCGAGCTGTTTCACTTTCTTTGTCTTTTTGTTTGTACGATTTCCTTTTCATTAATTCTTTTTTTAATTAAATGAATTCAGTTCGACAACCAAGAATCACGATAACCGGAAGTTGCTAACTGCATTTGTACATCCTGTGTTTGTGTGGCTTTCCAGCAGGTGAAAACGTGGAAAGGTATGCGCAAGAAATTAAAAAAAAAAAAAAAAAAAGATTTCCTTAAAAGTAAAACACGAAAAGAAACACAAAAGAATTCAATAACGTAACGGATGTCCTGGCTATAGGACGTGTCCTTTCCCTCTTCTGAGTCAACACCTACTGTACTCTCTAGTCTTACAAGTTGATTGTCGCTTTAATTAGTTAAGTCGTAATTTGTGGGAGCAGGAAGGAGGGGGAGGGATATCCGCCTTGATTAAGTTTGTGCATCAAAGTGTTATTTGTTCCATTGTAAGCGAAAGGAAGGGGGAAAAAGTACCTTCAACCACGTGTTGTAAAGGCTGTGATTTATCACGGAAGCTGGATTACGTAGTAAATGAAAGAATTCAGTGAGGTTACAAAAGTCTTCTTTTCGTAGCATAGCCGAACCCCCCCCCCCCCCCACGCACACACACACAAAAAAAAACTCAATTTGAAGGGAAGCACAGATTATTGTCTAACTTTGTATTCATTGTTAGTGTCTGTATTTGCACATGTTTCGATTTCCTCGATCGGTTTGTGCGCCATAAACAAAAATTTCGCAAAACAAATCTACTGCGCCCTAAGTTAATTTTGAATATGTGCGGCTACCCTTAAGTAAATATATCTGGTATTAAATAGAAGAAAAGGATACATTTCTGCAAGCGTTTGAATTTGGTCTCGTAATATGCTAAAATGAGTTTCCTATTTGGTCTAGACAGTAGCACGCTCGACTTCAGTTCGAGTGGTCCTGAGTTCGATTCCCGGTAGTGGCTCAAAGTTTCTATGTTACCACAGCTTCGTGAGGACAATTGGGTAGTTACTTGAATAAAAGAAATAGCGGGTTGTGGTCACGCAAAAACAGACACACGGCTACGAAGAGGTGTTACGCTGACCCTGTAACCCTTTACTTGAGCATAATATAATCGTCTGACACGCTATGTTTGCAAGTAAGAAGTTAGTTACACAATTCGGTATTTTTCGATTCCAGCATATTCCGGAATTTCGAATACCCGTAGCCAATCCCCCCCCTCCCCAATGCCGGCCAGTTTAGTTTAATATGCTGAAATGAATGAAAATAAGAATAAATTTTTAACGTGTCATAAGATACCGAAATTCTATAGATTTCAAAATTAATGTTTTCCTTTGGTTTCATTCGTTTTCACAAAATAACAAAATCCTGGCAAAATTAGGGATTAATTTTGTGAGACTTATTGGAACTGAACCATATTAACAGACAAAACGACCCAATCACAACAGAGCAGACGTAACAGTGACACAATATAAGAAACAAGTATTCCTTATAGATGTAACCGTTCCATAATTCACAAATTTTGAAAACGCATTTAAGCAAAAACAAATGCAATATAAACAAGTATCGCATTGTGTCACAGAACAGTGGAAGATGAAACACGGTGCGTGGTGATGATACTGACAATACTTCCAATAGTGATCTTGGGCACAGAAGCCGTACACAAATCCATGAAGAAGGAATTACGAATATTTGGATTGGAAACCAGGATTAGTCAACGATTTCAGAAGCGCAAGAAAATTCCGTGCCTACATAATAATAACTAAACCGGACCGGGAATTGCAAAATCTCCACCTAGGAACTGACAGACAAGAAGAAACTCCCTTAATCAAAGGAAATAATACTAATACACGTGTATCACTTTCTAATAACAATAATCGCCACTCGACTTGAATGTAAATTAATGGTACTGAATCGTGTTAAATCAAAGTAACTGATAAAACTATTAAAAATGGAAAGTTATTGGCTGAACGACTTGTTAACGAGAGCCAGTGATCCGACACTGACTTCTGCAATTAACACTAATTTAATTAATCGATTATTGTGACTAGTGCATTAAACAAATGCACATTTACATTAGGTACCATATGATCATTTCATTGATATCTTAATAACTCAGATTTTTTTTAGTTTCGTGTGAAACCCTTAATCATTGCTTATAACATTCTGTTTTACATGAACAAAAGAAGATCATAGCCTTGCGTGATATGTACATAATTAACACTGTTATTAAAAGAAAAGATAATTCCTTTTGACCACTTTCTCTAACAATCGTGCATACTTTTATCTATAAGGGAAAATACTGAAGCTAAAACTGTTTCTGATGTATTTGCTGTCGTCATGGACTGTTGATATTACGTCAGCGAAGCGAAACAAAATGCATTCCCTTAATTTGTGTTTTAAAGCCACAAACACAGATTTTATTCAAACTTCCTTTCTTTATGTCGACTACTAAGTATCTAATACTTAGTGTAAAGATATATTGTGGCATAAGTGTTACATATAATGTGTATATGGTCTCAAATTATATAATGATGAGGAATAAATTTAATACATGCATTGTGGAAATTACCTTTTTTGTAACACTTGTGACATGTTTTCTTCTTCTGAACTTGAAGAGTGATAAAAGGATACTTAAGACATAATTCTATGCATTTGTTTCTAGGGTAAATGCTTTTAATTCAGGAACAGTGTCATAGGAGGGTGATATGGTCTAAATGAAATCAAACCTATATTTGAACTGTTCAGTTGCCTATCGGGCCACGTCCACATTAACAAATTTTACAGGAACGAATTTTCTGAGCTCATATCAGGGATTTAATACATCACATTCATGAGTTTCCAAGACAAATCCTGAAATTGAACGAGGTCTAAACCCGTCTGTCAACTGAAAGATTAACACTTTCAAATCCATTTAAGTCAATAAATCCTCTTTGCAACAAGAATGGGCATGGCCCGATAGGCAACTGAATGGCTCATTTATAACTCTTCCAAGGTTACCAAGCGCTGCCCTACGTTTGTTCTCATCTAAATATGAAGAGGCTATATGAAACTAAGCAGTATCTGTGATTGGATAAGAAAATCTCTTTCTTTCGTTGGCTAGAAAATCCGTACTTCTGAATGGCTAAAACTCCCCATCTGTACGTAATTGGTTAGATCTGTGTATGTGATTACCCTAGAGTACTGCTTCTTTTCAATCAAAGAGAGTGGCATCCTATGAAACAATCTCACTTTGGTTAGCAAATGTGATCTTTTTAGATGGGATTTCGATGTTTTATGGATGTAACTTATTCTTTAAACTTGAAATGGAAATTTCTCGTCCTTTTAGAGTGGTTCACAATACATCGTCAAGTTTTATTTCCGTCATTTGTTACCGCCAAGGCTATCGAAAGACGAAGCTTTACTGTGAAGTTAACCGCGTTTAATTAAAAATTACAACAGAAGACCTGATAACAACATATCAGCAGACGTCAGGAGTAACATCGTAAAAGAAATCTTGAAATCTTTTGAAGTCATTCTCTCACAGTTGCCCCACTAGCTTAGACGATAAAACGTTGGGTTGCTGGTCAGAAGGTAGCAGGTTCAAATTCGACGGAGGTCCTTTCGTATTCATAACAACATTATTTATCTTTCATACTGCTCCTTTTTGCTTCTGTTCACATTTTTAGCATTTTATTGCGTCGTTTTCATGTTCAAGGGATGAACTTTTCATCTGGGTAGGTGGAAATTCAACTTAAAAATAAGAGATTTCATTCCTATCGGATACAGCTACCATAGATCTAATCTCTTTGGAGCGAAAATGTCTCACCTTTCCTAGAGTAAAAAGCCGTTATTAAAGATGTTTCTATCCCTCTTTCTGCTTTCGTAAGTTAAGATGTTCCTCTCAATTCGAGAGTCTCTTCCGATTTTAGTGTGTGGAGAGACATGTAGGACTTACTTGATTGGTTATGTCCCTGTTTAGATTGCCTTTTTCCTCCGAAAGTAACTATAAATTCATTCCAGCATGGCTCTTTATCATAAAAAAAAACACGACCAACCTATCAGAGAAGCTGGTTCCTAGGCCCCAATCACAGAAAACATTATTTCTTCCAATCACAAAGCACGGATTTTGTATCCAACCACAGAAGCAGAATTTCCAGCAAAGTCACATTTGTATGATTTTAATATGTAGCACCATTTTCTATATAGTCTGTTCTTATTAAACCTGGCTGTTATCGAAAAGTTGTTCAATGTCGTACACCTTATCTGAGTGATGACCCGATACCACAGACACAAGAAAAGCCTTCAAAACTTATTTCAAACCAGCATGGTTAGTATCATCTTTCCTTTCCTCGTTTGTTTCTAGAAGTTTAAATTTTGTGCCAGAATATTTCCACACAACCTTACGAGACCATAGAAATATACCTTTCGTACCACAACCACGAATAGTGTGTTGTTGCTGTTACAGATTTCAGTAAAAGTTATTCTGTGTTTGTAGCATTCCTTTATGGTGAGAAAAAGGAGACGTGAGTTAGATATTTGACCATTGTCCAACATACCGATTGGCAAACTAAACGTTTTATTTGAAATTCGAAGTCGAGGAAGTTTCTGCTAGTCAAGTTATTTTTTCTCGATTATAGCGCCATGAACGGAAGAACTTGGAACTACAGACAGCGCTTAGGCACGAAGAAAGAACTCCGCGGTTGCCTGACTTGAATTCAGCTTCCACCCGCCGTTCTTTTTGTGCCAGCAACATCGCTTTTGTCGTACCTTTCAGCTTTATAAAACTATCTCAGTCCTTGTTCGGGTGCCATATATAACTAACTTAGTCCCTGTTCTGGCGCCATATATAACTGAGGTGAAGCTTTTGTGTAGAGAAAATAGTCAACATTAGTGGTATGATTCCATGTCAAATGAGCAAATTTGATGTGATATAGCGTCCATCCAATTAACATGTGGCGTATAGACAGTTGGTCGTCTGTTTATTGTTTGCCTGTAACCAAGCACGTGCACTCTACTGGATATGACTTCTGATCGTCACTGGGAAGGTATGTAAATTTTAGTTCCTGCTGGCGGCCATCCTAACTTAGGCTCTTGAGTTTATCCTTGTTTCACTAGGCGAATGTGGGGATAGTACACGGAATATAGCCCTTGACTAGTGGCTCCCGTCTCTCTTTTTCCAGTAGGTCGCCCAGGGAAGCAAGTACCGAGCGATTTTTGGTCTAACAGAACCATAGTTGCAGTGTAATCGGGAAGATTCGGATTCAAATAACGGAACCGTTCATTCTGATTGAGTTTTTCCTCTTGATTCCTCCTCAGTCACGAATCACAGGATGGAAATATTGTAAAAATCAGGCGCGCTCCTTTTCTACGAACGAAGTAAGTAGTATCTCCTAACAACCCTTCTTAAGATTCTCCAAAGAAACTTGTGAAATCCTTAGGTCATTAGTTCACTGGAAAGAAAAGTAATACGGGACAGGGTCGTAATGCAGGGATCGCTGTAACTTTTTAACCCATAATCGATATCGAAGTTATTCATTTGTGATAGTACCATCAAAATATTGCGCAATTTTCAATAGACGCGCTGCTGCAGTCAGTTGAAATTGCATTTTAGGTTATACGAATTCATTTTTATACAATAACCTATTAGTTCATTTTTTTAAAATCTTACCTAAGAGTTAATTTCATGTTTCAATTTCGTAATATGTAGACCTACCAGAAGTCGTCCTTTTGCCGTATGATGGACTTCCCTGGCACATGCGTCATAAATAGTTACCAATTCTAAAGATTTGGTAAATAATATAGTTTCACAAAACATTGAGAATAATTGGAAGGGGCTATGCTTTGCAGTAAGACGCGCTGGTATAAACATAGATGCATTTTTTTTAATGCGACACTGCTCCAAAATGTCACGTAGAATCAGAAGTTCATACTTGAATCACAGTGGATAACTAACAGAAATATTGTGCTCTGTCGAGGGAATTATTAATATGTAGCTGGAAGTGTTAGAACAGATTTCTTTCAATGCCTTTCCTGTAATTAGTGTTGTGTCTAACATACGCACTTTTTTTTTTACAATATCGGGGGGAGATGTACTAATTTGTTGGTACGCAATCGTTGCCGGGTGTCAGTCGCATTGACCGTGATTTAAGATCTTCTTCTTATCAACATACAGTTCTTCAGCTACGATTTGATTGTTTTAATATTTTGTTAGAAGTTTCCTCTAAGTAATGGGTGTTTCCCAGATGACCCTATATAACACGTAATATATGTGGCACATAATACTCATACTTTGCACGAAGATAAATTGGATCGTGCTGTGTCTTTGTATGTGTCACAGATATTTCGTATCACATACGACGAGTCCAGAGGCCAATGGATGCAAGTGTCATTGACGAATAAAAACAAGTTCGAGGTAATCTTGTATATATAACCCGAATCCCTGGTCTAGTGGCTACCGTCGTGGGGTCCCGGGTTCGATTCCCGGCTCTGCCAAGGGATTTTTTCCAAAGCGAGAGGTTCTGGAACGGTGCCCACCAAGCATCGTGATGCAATTGGGGAGCTGCTGTGAATAAAAGACAGTGGTAATCACAGCTGAGAGCTTCGACTCTCCTCTCCCAATACGTCTGGTCAGCGTGGGAGCAGTAGACCAACTTCTTCCTCCGGGAGAGGCCTCATCCGGTAATGGATTGAATATGGTTGTATATTATTATTAGGGGCTCCATAGTCCAGTGGTTAGAGCGTTGGACTGATGTCCGCATAGTCCCGGGTTGAATTCCGCCTGGAGTCCCACTTTTCGGGGTCCACCCAACGTCGTGAGGCAAACTGGGGAGTCACGTGAATAAAGACTGACGGCCACTCGGTCTAGAAAGCCCCTGATCCGCTTGTTCGTGGATAGGTGGTGCGCAGTACTGACCACACTGCCGTTACTCAGGTGGACGGAGTTCCACCAACCGCGGACAGATTGCGTTGGGGCAGGCTCAGGACCTTTCGGTCTGTAACCCCGTGCTTATTATTGTTATTATTATATGTAACACAAAACTGTCATATTTTGTGCAAAGTAACCTGGGACCTTAGTGTGTATGCGTACAAGTATATAAAAGCATTGTGTCACAGATATTTCGGGTTAGCCTAGCAGGTGCGTAACTATGAAACCAGAATTTATGTACAGAAAAGACACAGTGATTGGATGACAACGCTAAGAACAATATTATTCGAAGTATTAGCCACCGCTAGCGATACATTTCTGCCATCGTTCCGGCAGTGTGTGGATGCCAGACCAAAAAAACTATGCCTCTTGTGCTGCAAACCAGTCATCAAGCCATTTTCGTACATTTTCGTAAGACGTGAAGCGCCGGTCAGCAAGTGCATGTCCCATGGATGCAAATAAGTGAAAATCGGAAGGCGCCAAGTCTGGTGAGTAAGCCGCATGCGGAAGGATTTCCCAGCCAAACGTCGCAATCGTTTCCTTGACCGGTTTTGCTGTGTGGGAGGGTGCATTATCGTGAAGCACAATCACTTTATGTTGTCTTTGGTCATATTCGGGTCGTTTTTCACGCAAAGCTTGATGCATATCGATCATTTGCTGTCGGTAACGTTGGGTATTAACGGTTTCGCCAGGTTTGAGCAGTTCATAATAGATCATTTTCTGATCCCACCAAACACAAAGCATTGTCTTCCGTCCATAGCGATTTGGTCTTGCAGTCGATGTCGCCGGTTCTCTTGGAGTTACCCATGATCTTTTACCCTTAGGATTCTCGAAATAAATCCACTTTTCGTCACCAGTCACAATTCGATGGAGAAATTATTTCCTTTTGTACCTGGCGAGCAGAATTTCGCAAGTGGTTTTTCGGTTTTCCTGCTGTCGTTCAATCAATGCATGTGGAACCCATTTTCCCACCTTCTGAATCTTGCCCATGGTTTTTAAACGTATGGAAACTGCTTCTCGTGTCACATTTAATTGATCTGCGAGTTGTTGCGTTTGAGCGTCATCCTCATCCAACAAAGCTTGCAATTCGCTGTCCCCAAACTTTTTCGATGGTCTTCCACGTTCTTCTTTTCTCACGTCAAAATCGCCACTTTTAAAGTTTGTAAACCACGCATAGCACTGTGACTTACCAAGAGCATGATCACCGTAAGCTTCGATTCTGCAGCAGTTTTGTTCAAATGGTAACAAAAAATCAATGCTGTCCGCACATTGTAGTTTGTAGGTACAAATTGCGCCATGTTCAACGCTATTAAACACTACACTATGACATGAAACTTGTCTGGTTGTGAGTTGCAAATCGCTATCAGCAGTCAAAACAAGCAAGTAAGGACGCAGTTTTACGGTAACCACAGTGACAGCTAACGCTGTCTATGCACAAATTCCGGTTTCATATTTACACACCTGGTATATATAAAAGATTACGTGGAACCATTTTAAAGGCTTTTCTTTACTTCACGATGCTTCAACCGTGTCCTTAAATATTGTAACCTTAATTTAACTCATTTCCTGATGTCATACAATGATGAAATTTTGCACATCGCCCTTAAGTCGGGTTTAGCCTGCAACA
Organism: Lepisma saccharinum; assembly: GCA_022664845.1. NCBI lineage: Eukaryota > Metazoa > Arthropoda > Insecta > Zygentoma > Lepismatidae > Lepisma > Lepisma saccharinum. Next base: position 9,354 of record JAGDQP010016729.1, read on the forward strand.
ATGTTGCGTTTGACTGGTTGCAGAACATTTTAGGGTTTGGGCGACAAAAGATCAGCTTACAATATATAGGGTAAGGAAAAAGTATCGGAACACCAAAGTAACTAAAAAGAAACAATTAAAAGAATTTGTTAAAAGCATGCTTTACTTAAAGAAACAAAATAAACCAATTCCTACCAAATAGTAAAAATGGTTTTCAAAAAAATATTTTTTTCAAATCTATTTATGCATTACTAACAAGAAAAGCATGGGGCCCTCTCTGCATTTTTTAAAAATATATATGATTTTTTTATACTTCAATGTCACTTCTAGAGTCGACATATATAAAAGTTGAACTCGAGTTCTTTAATTTTTTTCAATGTCACTTCTTCTGAGCGTCTCAATTCTGTTGCAACAGTACAGTAATACGAAGTAAATTAATAAAAGTAACAGGTGAATAAAAATATAATCTATCCTGAGCGTTTCTAGCAAGTATTTCATCACTATCTACTTCGAAGCACTGTTTGTTACCTCAAAGTTTGTATGTGGCCGTGAAAAATTCTGCACAGGTGCAACGAAGTGTAGAACAGGACAATAATCTTAACATATTTCTTGCGTATCAAGATTTAGGATTCCCACAGCGTCTTTTAACCCTTTTTACATAAAAAAAAAGGAAGGTGCTTGTCTATTTAATCTTGCAAAGTATTTGCATCTCCTTTCTTTACCATAAAAGTTCGTTTCTCAGGAGGGTATTGAAGTGCAAGTAATGTTCTGATGGTTCTTTCTGTTACTTTGTACCTAAGAGAAAAATAGCAACAAAAAAACTTTGCTTAATTACCTTGCTTATACACTAATTGTGAGAAAAAATTATTTGTTAAAATTGTTTATTTGTTCAACGGTAATGAAGTGACTTTCAGTGTTTATGTGCTTTGTACTTGTAGCGTTAAAGGTGAAGGACATAGGTAATGCCCGGTTAATTGCTTTCAATACTTTGTATTTAAAAGAAACAAGGTCTGTTGTATCTTCTTTTACAATTTCTTCGTGTAGTCTGCTAGACAACAAAAGTGGATCACTCGCTGAAGAGAACGTAAACTTGTTTTTTATAGATATATATGTCTTTCGCCACGGTCAGTAACTGCATCCGGTGTGCAATAGGCGCCATGTTTTTGAGTACCGTCACACGCGATCATCATCTATCTCCCATCCAACAAACTTGTTTGGACCTGTTTTTTTGTTGTTTTGTCTTTTTTTTTGTTTCTCCCCGTCTTAGAATGTACTTTTAATTACATTTTCTTTTGGTCTTCTTCTTTTTCTGTGTGTGTTTTTTTGTTTGTGTGTTTGCTTGCTTGTGCTTAGAAACAGGTGAATTTTTGTTAATGAACATGCCTGCGTAATTAACAGACTAACATCATCATCAAAAGTACTTATCTTCGCTTTGAAGGCACTTATCTGAATATGTAGGTCGTAAATTTTGTAACGAGAAAAAAAAAAAGAATGACAATATAGGAGAATTTCTGAGAGGAATTTGAGAAGAAATGAGATACTTCATCGACCGACTAAGCTCTTTGTTTTCAAAGAACAAAAGTTAGATTCCTGAGTACACATGAACTGTTAACCATTAAGGTGCAGTATTTTTTCAGGGGGGAATTCAATAGATATATAGGAAGAAAAAGAGATCTTTCTCTGTAATAATTGAGACGTCCAAGACAATGATTTTGCTTTTATTATTCCTGACTAACGAATGCTAGAATACAATTTTTGACATCATACCCGTTTTATAGTACTCTCACTCAAGGGATCAGGTCAGGACAAGTTGTTGCTGCCATCTTGATTCACTTTATTTTCGCAGAAACGGGAAATATTCTTAATGAATGGGTATTCCGATCCCTAATTGATAAATCGAAAAATGTTTAGAACTGGCGTTAAGTCGTGGGAGTGACATGTCTTCGGAGAATACACTTACGGTATTGTAATTGTACTGTTTGGCTCTGTTTTTTTATGACTGGCAGCTTGACCCAGTCGGTTAGACTCTGGATTTCTAACTGATCGACCCGCTTTCAAGTTCCACTTCAGGCTTCCTTACCCCCTCTGCCCCTTGTTACTCCCAGTATCTCTGAAAATTTAATTATTTCTAATGTTTTGTATCAGGGTTTTTTTTTTATCCATGATACCCATGCCTAGGGTTTTTTTTTTTCAGAAATGTTTCTGAAAAATGTTGATTGTGCTCGAAGCATCATAGATCGTTGCTGAAGTCGACATTTTTTTTGTTTATATTTCTTTTTCCTTTCACCGCCTTCATGCACTGTATATATATATATATATCCGACGAGAAATGCTTTATTACCTTCCGATCTGCAGAACTGTATCCTTTGCTGACCTACAGCATTCGCGATGAGAGTAGCAGGTGCCATCTTTTTCTCTGACGACGCGACGGTGGGATTGGGAACATCTTCTGCAAACGATTCATATGGATAAGCCAAAAATACAGTGTTGCAAACTTTCAGTTTTTTTTTCATTTCTGCTTTGTTGGTGTAGTTTCTTTTCTTTAGCTACTCGTCGAAATTATTCATCTAACATCACGAAAAGTAAATTATGTTCCTATTTGTTTATAAGAAGAAACTATACTCACATCCTAATTCACCTGTTGGAAGTTTATTTAAAAAGAACGATCATGAATACCAAAAACTGTGAATTGTATTTGAAAATTGAAAATCACAATGACAGGAAAACCTGTACTGATTGTTGAGATTGGCGCAAATAACAATTAGAATCGCTGCTTATGCGCAATACATTATGAAAACACTTTTAAGCACTTTGAAAATAGCATTAATTACATATTGCATACTTTAAATAGTAAAATATACAATTGAGAAACTCATGTATTACGAAAATTTTTCTAGAATCGACTGAAGAACAACACTGCTGTCCAAAGGCAAAAAGCCGTATCTGCAAATTGGACCGAAATTGAAGACCTGTATTGCAAGACATTCCAAATCCAAAAGGCATTTGCATATTTCGTATTCTTATTTTACTTCTGTTCGTCGGTATCTATGTTCCAAGGGCTATCCACTTGCATAAATATTACATCCTAATCCCATCACATAAACCCCTTTTCTTTAATACAAAATAATTTCCACTGAATTGGATAGCATACGACGACCTTGGACTGTTTTCGTTCCTCCTGAAAAAAAATACTCCGGTGGACTTGGAAAGTTTTGCAATTCATGTCTTCAATGGAATTCATATGTTCTACTTGGTGATAATAACTCACTTTGTACAGTTTTGCAGATACGGATGCCTAAGCATGGCAGACCTTTATCCAAAGTCAGAAAGCGATATCTGCAATATTTGACCGAAATTTACTTCATAGGGTCTATATTTTATTAAATAACTTTATTTCGGTCGAATGTGCAGATACGATATCATAGTTCAACAAAACTTGAAAATAGTGGAAGAATATCTATTATTCTTAACACTAGTGAAACATGATATTCTGTGTAAGTTTTTAACAATATATTGAATGAAATCTTTATTTTAAACCTGATTAAAATAATAATCGGTCATTTGATTTAAAAAATGAGCTTAGCTAAACTTGATTTCGTTTGGGCCTTTTTAGTATCCGATAACTATGATCCGTCCCAATTATACGAATGAAATATGTTTTTTAAATCTATAAACATGCATGTTATAGCCGAGATTCGAACCCGAAAACATTTAGATGCTAATCTGAGGAGCGACAATCGAGATTGACAATAACTAGTCATTCCTTTTTCTTGTGAAACACTTTTCCATTCCTCTGCTGAATCTCAGCCATTTTCACTTCGCAAACGAAATACACTTCGCTCTGCAGATATTCCGAACGCGCATAGTACAGTTTGCTGGAGTTTTGTATTGTATATGCCTAAAGTGTTTCTTTGCCCAATAACAGGTTACCCTATCCCAGGTTGGGACCCAGTCCTCGTGATCCAGGTGGTAACGTCGCATACTAGATTGACAATGGGTAGGCACGGGGATTCAAACCCCACGTCCGATCATCCAGGGTCAGGTTTACCAGAATTTCTCTTAATTTCACTACGCCAGTTCTGGAGTGCCACATTGAGTAAGGTCCTGGCCGCTACCTTCCTTGTCCTTTCCATGACTTCATCCTTGCCTGAGTAAGAGATGTGTCAAGACCAAATAAATTCAGATTTATACTGAACGGTAATTCGCACGAACATCTTCTGCCCTTGACTACTTTTCATGTTCCCGGTGCTTATCAAGGGATCAAAGCCCGATGAAAGGACACAAGTGGTTCTTTGGAATTCACTTACAACTGCACGTCCTGTCCTTAAAACATTAACATTATGTCCATCCGATTGGTGATACTGACAAACACAACATTGTTCCACATTGTTCAGTAACATCCGGGTCAAAATTTTGTCTCGTACCACTCATCATCACCTGCCACCCATTAGATACAAACGACAATTACTTCTTTTATACATTACAGGTGAAAAAAGGATGATTAATCATGATAAAATAATAATCTGTGCCCGACAAATCCTGGTTTCTGTCTTTTCGAAACTACCAATAGAAAATCCATAGAAAATGAGCAATAGCAAATTCTTTGAGATCTGAAATTTGCACAATTTGGAAACGTTTCTAGATATTACACGTGTCATTCACAACATATAAAAAAACATTTATTTCCTATCCATATCAAGTTTAGGGTCGTTTTGGACATAAATTTATGGTGCAACTTATCGTAATTAGGAATTGTAACCAAAGACAATTTTTCGTTAATATGGGTATACATTCCTTAAACTACGTGAAAAAATAATATCATAGGCTTTTCTTATACCTTTCTGGTCTTATTTTTGTTTATTTAATTTCCATTTATGAACTGAAAACAGGCAGCCATGGCCGAAGCCTGTCACATATCTGAAGGAAGACTTATCAGGTCGTTCGTTATTCAAGGTACGATCCTGGCATTTGTCTCATGATACTGAAAGAAAAAATCTTGCAAAACCTGAATCAGGATGGCCGGCAGCAAGACTCGAACCCACGTGCCTTCTAGTGCCATGACCATAATCACTGGACTGCGTGAGCTGGATCTCACATTCTTTTGTTCATATCAAAATATTTTTTTCTATGTAAAAGCAAAGTCTTCTGTAAAACGGACCCTATATTTTGTTTATAATTTATTTTAAGTAGGTAGATAAATTAATGAAATTTTAGCTATCCTTATGAAAGGTTAATGATATCGCACTTTTACAAACTGATCTACGCGCTTTAATATTGAAGTTCACACGGAGATGCAAATCTTTGTCCAGAGTTTGCAACACTGCTTCCAGAGAAGGGTGTTTCATGAGAATGTACTCACGGCACTTCAATCTCCCTGGAATGTGAGCAGAGTGGAACGCTCTTCTTTATATGCAATAAAGAAACTCCCGCCTGGTGTTATGAATAAATGTTTCTGCAAATGCATGCCAACTTCTTCTCCTGCTGTCTAGTACAGCAGAGAAGCGAGTTAAAAGTTCACTTCTAATAAGAAATTTTCTGTCCACTATTTATGTTCACTTCTCGTCTTTATTACCTCGACGAATAGCAATCACAAACAATCGATGGTAAAACTCATTCTGAACTAATCGATTTATGAAATTTCAGAAAATGTGTTTCAGTTTATTTTAGATATGTTATCTTGAACTGTTCAAGGCAGAAAAGTATGAGGGATGTCGTCTAATTATAGTACTCTGCGTGTCGATTAACGCCTTGTTCTTAGATAACCAACATTACACTTGCGTTTACCGGGATTGCATACCATCCAGGATATTTTTAAAGTTACAACCATTGTCTCGTCGTGGGCGCCATTTTATTATATAAAACAAGCACAAGTATGTTAATGAGCAGACCCGATGACAATATACTGATGTACAAATAATAAAACTAGTGTGCGGACTCTTTAAATGGAGAAGACTAACCAAATGAAAGGACCTACCAGCTTTAGAGTCACTAAATTTTAAAAAATGGCTGATAAATTGAAGCCATTTAACCGAAACCTGAAGTCAGTTTCTCTTTACGTGGTTTATTTAAGGCGCTAGCCCGTTTTTCAGACAAACAGACATACGGACAAAGTGAAATTATTTTAAAAAAAGACATTTGTGGGAGGAGTCTCTAATAAGAGTACTATTTTGTTCGGAAATAATTTGCCCTTTTTTCGTACTGCTAGTGGTATATTTCCGTCTGCAGCGACACATCTTTGCAAGACGATTCACAGGGCTGTCAGTCCTGTCCCTGAAGACAAGTGACTGCTACGAGACAAAGAAGTCTCCGATGACACTTGCTGCACTAGCTGGTGTTTGAACAGTCTTTTACGATGTAACTTAGGTACATAAACATGTGGTAGTCTATTGGTGTTAAGTCCGGGGGAATATGGCGCGTAAGGGAGTGCTTCATATCTCATGTCACTCCGCTTCTGTTTCATAATTTTTCCACATGAAGTTTACTGTTGTCTGTCAAGAGCAGAGAGGACTCTAGTGACCAATGGCGGTGCATTCCGTCAGTTTCTGCACAATATGTGACAGCGATAATTGTTTCACAAGAAGCCAATCGTGGTAGTCGTTCAGTCTGAGGCGCCAGGCTGGCGTGTCCAAGGTTCTGGGTTCGAATTCCGGCTGGGGCATGAATGTTTGTGGATTTTTAAAAACTTAACATCTAATGACATCGCGACTTGCCGAAGTCTATAGAAAATGCTCCCCCCCCCCAAAAAAAATACAAAGTTTTACCAGAAGGAGAAAAACTTGTAATGGGCAACACCCAGTGCTGTCCCCCATACTAACAACAACAAACCTTTGTAGCGTCAACTTTGTTTTTTGGAAAGTGTTTTTCGGAGTTCATCAGCCACTGCGCACTTCGGTTGCGATTATCACACGTCATAATACGATTGATTAGGGAGTCATGGGTCATTGCGAATGTCCACTGATTCTGAAGCTTCAATCAGTTCATGCCGTACTCATAGTTGTCCATTTCGTTTCACTTTCTTTTACCGTTTACATGGTCACAAATGGTTGAACTGTTGGTAAGTTCTCTGACGGCGGTGTATGGATTTGACTCCACACATGCCTTTAAAGCGTCATTATCCACCCTGTGCCTGTGTCGTCTGTCTTCGTTATCTTCGGGACTCTGGTCCTTAGCATCAATTTATCCAAAACAACGACGCACTGTCCGTTCTGAAGTTAAGTCTACGCATCCGTATCCTAACCACATTACAATACGTTTCTTGTCGCCCTATGTCCGAGTTTGAGCTCACGCAACAAAATTATGCTTTGTTTGGATTACTAAGACTGTTATGATTGTAAGAATCATGGTTGAATTAACTTACGTTCAGACTTCGGAACTTAAATTGGTTGTCGTGCTTGTACTACCATCTTGTCAGTATCATGGAACTACGAAAAAGGTTACACGGTAGAGTTTTAAATTATAAAATAACGAACACAAATGAATCGATTGTAGCGTAACATTTTGTAGATTAGTTCTGCCATCATTCATTTATACTATTAAAGTAATACGCACCAGTACGATGCTATATATTTCGATAAAGAAAGCAGTAAACTCACGAAGTGAGCTGCGCTTAACGGCCATCTTGCGATTAGATTACTAACGTAAGAAGATAACTGTTGTAAGTTAACGCTGGTTAAATTTGAAACCCGCGTTAATAGTAACTTGCGTTTACATTACTAAAATGATCTCGGTTAACGTTAACCGTGGTAAAGGTGTTAGTAATGTAAACAAGGCTTTAACCGTGGTGCACAGAGCACTTTAACACGTCTTACGATATATCTGTACAAAGGACGTTCTAATAGCGGATCTTCCAAAAAGCAACTGAGCATCGACAAGCCCGATTGGTTAACAGACAACTATAGAGCTTGCTGCCATCTTTGTTAGCCGAAAACTATGTATTTGATTGGAGTAAATGGGCAAACTGGGCGGAACTAAGCTGTGACGTTTGGCTTCATGTTCTTCGGGAAATCTCATATCCTGTATTAGAAAATACTTGATCTGCACCAATTCCCCATATAGTGTAAACGTTGTCTGTTGCTGCGACTTAGGGGTATTAGATATTTGTAATTGAGTATCGAGGTTCAATATTTTTCAACAATATATCGAAATATCGAACCCAAAAAGCAAAAAATTGAACTTAATATCGAAATATCAAATTATCGATGTATCGAAAATCGACAAGTTTTAATATGTAAGTTTCTATATTTTTAAAATATCGATATCGATTCGATATATCGAACGGTTCTATTGGACGCGTACAGTAGGATGCATGGAGGTTTGAAGGTGGACATAGTACAATTTTGCCATTTTCTTCCGTTACAACCTTGTAGTAACTGAATATATTCTATGTCTACAGTATGCAGTCCCTCGGAGAATATGATCGCCTGGGAGATGTCGAAACATCTCCAAAAGGAAACTTAATCTTATTCAATGAGTATTTGTCAATTTATTTTGACTGAAAGGTGATTAGATAAGTTACTGGAAACCGGTTGGCGTGTGATGCCCTCCAGATATCCCATACGGACCATATGAGCTCAGAGAGCGTATATGGAGGTGATTGCACTTCTTCTGTCTACATTAGCTGGTCCGATTGAGTGTGCCGTCACGGTTGACATGTAGCAATTGAAGGAGCTGTTGTTTCTGAACCGCGCCCTCCATCATCTCGCAGAGAAAAGACATGCAAATTGCTTTCCCATGCACGCCGAATGTTACTACTCCACTCTCTCTCTCTCCCTCCCTCTCTTGTTGAACAGCAAGGAAGTTATTGTCTGACAATAACACGAAGATATATGATGTGCGCACTGTGGAGTTAAAAGGCAAGGGCATTGGCATAGGTATCGGATATACTGTATATGTTAAATAATTCATTACCTTGAGAGTTATTGAGGGTTACCAAATTATTATTTTTCTCTACAGGAAGTCAATTTAACTTTAAAAAAAACTGTAAATACCTTAGATTTAAAATCCAAAAGGAAAATATTATCAAACATAAGCATTCTTTGCTTTTAATTTTATAAATATAATTTGGACGAGACATAAGAAATGGGAACGTATCTAGAAAAAAAAAGTGTTGAAAGTGATCAACGTATACAATAAGAAACAACGAACCACGGGTTTAGTAATTCTGACCTTCACAAGTTCAAAATAAGAAAATAAATAAAGCCTTGTCCTATCTGTGTGAAACAAGTGGTATTCGACTGAAGATGACATGGAATTTTGGTATAGGCTCCGTAAAGTAAACGGGTTTTTAACTTAGATGCGATACTTAAAACAACGTTTTCTTCGAAAGATAACATGACCAAAATTTTCGATTACACAGTATCTACTTCTGCTTTACTGTGCTACTTTAATGATGCTTGTATTGGCTTCCCACGCTTAATGCTTTAGATCTTGGTTTTCTCTTGGACAGAAATTGTCCTTCTCTTTCCGGTAGCGGTGTGATGTCTTCCAAAGCCTCCATACGGTACAGAAGAAAATGTATAGTATTTCAGACCATTATCATCCATTTCTCCAGTGGCACTATCTATAAGACGATCAAATCTATTATTCATTAGACAAAAGATTTACTGCGTTGTTCTGCGATTCAATACACAGTGGCACAAAAAGTAGGAGAAAAGAGGTCTACCCGCGCAATTGGAATGTCTTTGGACAAGTTATTTTCCTTCCATTTATCCAGGAAGCACAAACAACGTTTTAAAAGTAATACAATAACGCTATAAGGAACGCGTCCTTTTTTACCAGACATTAACCATGTCATATTTGCAGACAAGTTTTCTTTGACTTCCTAGTGGTCAATGGAGATATCCAAAAGGCTTCTGATATCTGAGATTCGGATCGAGTACCGTGGATCAGAATATTCGAGACGGTGATCACCCGGATCCGTTGGTTATTCTTTCTTCTTAGTTCTTTAGTTTTGTTTGACTTGATTATAAGAGTCCTGGCTTCCGTCCTTGAAATGCGGTGCGTAATCCGTTTCGTGAATGCGAGGAACATGAAACAGACTGAAATTCGTCGTTTACTTTAAGACCTTATGGAGAAGATGCCACAAGTGATTCAATGGTACGTGCATGCTACTCTTTAATAAAAGATACGATATTAAAATAAGAAGTCACCACGTGGTTTCCATCGTAGATAACATCATTCTCTTATGAAGGGGTACAAAAACACGTACCTCAACAATGGTGGAAAATATGTCGGAAAATAGTGTACATCAAATGGCAATGTAAATTATTTGTGAAGATAGTCTTGTTTCCTTTGGAAGTTACTTTCTGTATAACCCTAGTAGTTGAGAATACTGGCGTAACTACCTTTTTATTGGCTGGAAAATGTTCTTGTACATCGTAGCGGAGATCTCTCAAAACGTCTGTCCTCTGGTGGATACTATTGTGGAGGCCTCTTCTTTCTGTAGTGCCGTAAATCAGAAACGGTTAAGAAAATTAAAGTTTCAAAATTTGTGCATAAGAAAACTTTGACCAGAGTTACAAATAGCAAAAATGATGAAAATTGCACTCGTACAGCAATTTCCTAAAATAAGTTGCAGGACTTCCTTGGAACATTCTGTAGTTTTCTTTAGGGACCCAATAAGAAAATGTTCCTACCTCAAATTCACGGAAGTTAAGGTTCAAATTCAATTCCTGCTTGGTTGCCATTTTAACTGGTCTCTTTCGTCAGAACACATAATTATTATCATTCTGCCTGGAATAGAAGACCTATTCTGGTGTGACAGAGAAAAACGCGGAAAAATCTCAGTTAGGATGGTTATCCGCTGGGTTCGAATGTAGGACCTCCCGAATGTGAAACCAACGCTCCAGCAACTGAGCTACGGTCGCTCTGTAAGAATCGTTCAGAAACGTCACATTCAAAATAGTAATTATAAACTTTTCACACTTCTTGCGAATATACACTCAGATTCAGATAAAAGGACCGACAAGTTGTGCAATACGACAAATTTTAACCACTTTTCGATACAGATTTAAAATAGACACTCAATATACTGTACTTACAACGTATGGTGTTTGAAAGTTGTACAACTTTCAGATTTAAAAACAATCTATCGTGACTTTCTATGAACCCGAGTGTACAACTTTTAGACACGAAATTAAGATATTTTCAGAAAATATAAGTGTAAAATAAATGTACATTTTTTTACAGTGTAGACAAGGTATGCGATTAATGTTTTCTACAGATACACTCAGTGAAAACTTACCTTGAGATCTAATATAAGGTTACGATTTTCAGATATTAACGTATTACGCTTCATAACAAGAAAATAAGAATTATTGCATGTCTAAAAGAAAAGTTTAAAAATCGAGAAAATTCGTGATGGGCAGATAGTGTCTCGAGAGAATCTCTGCATGCTCGAGAACGAACATTCTCATTACTAATCGCCACGTTGACCACAACATTTCTCATATTAGCATAAGAAAGCAGTTATAGTGAAAGAAGAGCGAAAACGCTAAGTGCTCAGTTGAGCAGTGAAGGAAATCCCTTTTCACTTTTGTGTTCTTGGGTCAAATTGTAAAAATATATTTGTTTAACTACCACCAGTGAGCTACTGATAGCACCTGTACACATTATATTACTACAATCTTTAGATCAGCGGTACCCAAAATCATGATACCCTTACCAGCTCTAATACGCCAACCGAGTTGGCACGAAGTTGTACAAAGAAAGAAAATAATGCAAACAAATGAAAATGAATGTGAATAATTCCTTAGTGCATATTTTTTGGGATTTGATTTCCTGTTATTTCTGATATTCGAGACCGGAACTCGCTGCTTCTTAATTCAAATTGTTCTGCACTTGGTATGGCGATGCTGTGTCAAGATCGAAATTCATGGAGTTCCACCAGAGACCTCTACAGAAAGCGGAAACTTCTACAACTAGGAAAAGCAAGGACTCGATACGCACACTGCGGTCGCAACGACGACGTACCAGCTTGCTTGCAATCACGGATAGCAGACAACACCTTGCCTGTCATTGGCTACTGGTAACGTCGTGGTATAGAAAATATTCCCGCTGTTGCCGCAAGTAAATAAAAGCTTGCATTTTGTAGTAGCTTATGAACGCTTTAAAAGGATATCATAGTAAAACAGGTTTTAATATTATGTGTGCATTTTTGATGATTACAAAAACAAGAAAAGAGAAAGTAAGAACTGTGATTAACAAGGTGTTCTGTGGGCGACTGACTACCTTTGCAACAACGCGCTGGTGCGTTTTCAAGGTCATATGGCTTGTAGGTGGAGTAAGGACAGTAATAAGATAGTGACATCTATAGTTGAAAGGCGCTGGTTCTCAATCCTATTTTTTTTTTTCTTCTTCTTCACGGCATCCCTCATCAACCATCCCAGATTCAAGGCAATCTGAACGGAACAGAAAAGATTGCAGCTTTTGTACTTCCGTCGAAGTTATCAATCCGTGTGAAAATCATAGCTTACAAATGTGAATATGGACAACCATTATGCGTTGTGATGTATGTGTGTTAAATTTGGTCAGTTCTAATGTTGGCAAAACGCGAGCCGCTTACTTTGTACCTTGTACTTCTTGTAACTTGAACACCTTTTTGCACCTTGTACCTTCTTATAGCTTCCTTCTTTTACCTTGTCACAATTTTGAACTATTTTTTCACATTTTTAGATTGTTTTCTTTCTTGAGGACAAAGAGTCACAAAAACAATCCTTTAGACCAGGTTTTTTGCTTAACAAAATGACTTTTCATTGTTTGACACGGGTTGGTTTGGAATCGTCACATGTACATGGATCATTCTCATTCAAGTCAGATTTTGTCAAAAAATATTTTGTATAGGGTTCAGTTACTAGAAATAAATATTATTTTTTCTATAACATATTGTAATCACTTCATATGTACTCCTTACCTTTTTCGTATTTGAAGCAATCAAACAAAACAAAACCTAAGCAAACCAAACCTTAGTTTACTTAGCGTATTGAATCCGAAGTCAAGAATGGATAAAATATGAAATTGCATGAAAAAATGGAGGGTACAAGGTCGGTGAAGTGATTATAATGGAGCTGTTTCACATATTGTTTGACTTTTTAAATATATTTATAAAAAAAAACAATCATTACATAACAACACTGGAGGAAACGTAGGCCTGGACTTGCTTATTGATTAAGTCTATATACGTAAACAGTACTAACTTTTGAATTTTCATGTGCATTAAACGCAACTACAGATAATTTAGTCTATTAGAAACAAGGAAGCTCATTCATCTAGTTAATTTTGAAGAAAGGAGATTTCTTAACAAATATAAAAACTATTAAGAATTCCAGACTAGTTCAAAATATCTGGTGTAGTAACAAGTAATCCATTATTTTGCCAATAGATGGCTTCAGTGATCTGTATCTCGCGTTGTATAAGTCCGATCGGGTTCAACGAGATGGCGTTCAAACGATGAGATTGCGTACTACAAACACTGTTCAGATAGTTGTGATGAGTAGACTCAGTGTTGTGTGAGCGGGCGTCAAAATAGACACTAGCAAAGAGAAAATACGCTATATTTTACAGTTTTTCTTCGATAAAGGCGAAAACGCAAGCCAGGCGGCTGCAAATGTGAATTGTGTTTATGGTCCTGATACTGCAACAGCCAATCACGCGCAATTTTGGTTTCGTCGATTCCGTTCCGGTAATTTTGACGTCAAAGATGTACCACGCACTGGAAGGCCAAGTGTCGAAAATGTCGATAAAATCATCCGACCGTCATGTAACCACTGTTTCGATTGCCCAAAAGCTAAACATTGCACAAAAAAAACGTGTGGAACCATTTGCATAAGGCTGGATACACAAAGAAGCTTGATGTATGGGTGCCACACGAGTTAACGCAAAAAAACCTCATGGACCGAATAAGAATTAGGGATGAGGTAATAGAGAAAGTAAACAAATTTAAATACTTGGGAGCATACGTAACAAGCAAAAATGAGGTCACTGAAGAAATAAAAAGTCGCTTAGTATCGGGGAACGCATGTTTCTATTCAGTCCAAAAACTTCTAACATCGCGATTAATATCAAGGAAATTGAAATTAAAAATATACAGAACGGTTATTCTGCCGGTAATACTTTACGGTTGCGAAAGTTGGAGTACGACCCAAGCAGATGAACATAAATTACGTGTATTTGAAAATAAGGTTTTGAGAAAGATATATGAGCCGAAACGGGACGAGATGACTGGAGAGTGGAGGAGACTGCATAATGAAGAACTCCACGGACTGTACGATTCACCAGATGTTGTAAAAATAATGAAATCGAGACGACTAAGGTGGGCAGGGCATGTAGCTCGGATGGGGGAAAAACGAAGATTATATTCTATCCTGGTTGGAAGGCCCGATGGAAAGAGGCCATTGGGAAGACCGAGACGTCGTTGGGAGGACAATATTAGAAGAGATCTTCGAGAAGTAGGTGTTCGTGATGAAAACTGGCTTGATACTGCCCAGGATAGAATCCAATGGCGAACCTTTGTTACTGCGGCGATGAACTTGCGAGTTCCATAAGCCATAGAGTTAGTTAGTTAGTTAGTTAGAATCGCTGCTGAATCGCAACAAAAGCGACCCATTTCTGAAGCGGTTGGTGACTGGTGATGAAAAGTGGATCACTTACGACAACGTCACGCGAAAACGGTCGTGGTCGAAGCGCGGTGCGCCGGCGCAAACGGTGCCCAAGCCAGGATTGACGGCCAGGAAGGTTTTGCTGTGTGTTTGGTGGGATTTTCAGGGAATTATCTACTATGAGCTGCTCCCCTACGGCCAAACCCTTAACTCGGAACTATACTGTCAACAATTGGACCGTCTGAAGGCAGCAATCGCCCAGAAGCGGCCAGCTTTGGCCAATAGGAGAGGCATTGTGTTCCACCAGGACAACGCCAGGCCACACACATCGATAGTGACTCGCCAGAAGCTCCGGGAGCTTGGTTGGGAGGTTCTTATGCATCCACCTTATAGTCCGGACCTGGCACCGAGTGATTACCATCTGTTCCTGTCCATGGCGAACACGTTTGCTGGTGAAAAATTCGCGTCAAGAGAGGCTTGTGAAAATCGACTGTCTCAATGTTTTGCCAATAGGGACAAGGGCTTCTATGAGAGAGGCATCATGATATTACCTTCCAAATGGCAACACGTTATCGAACAAAACGGCGCATATGTGACCTAAATCGGATCATTCTAACTATGGTAAGTCAAGCCTTCAATGTCATGCAAAAATAATGGATTACTTTTTACTACACCAGATATGATTTCCTGAATCCTCTGCTGTTGATTGTATCGTTCCTTCACTACTGAAAAAGGAACTTCTATATTCCGTGATATCAAGTGTTACCATTCAGGAAGAATGATCTACATTTAAATCTATGTTAAACATCAGTCTAGTCAGACAAGACTGAGCTTTTAAATTTTGAAGAAAAGCTAATCAATTTATTAACATCTATTTTAGTTTTGTTTACAGGTATGTATATTATGAGATAGATAGTACACTATAACTTCCAGTGAGTACAAGGGTAAACACAATCACAATTTCGCTCATGAATTACTTCCGGTGAAGGTAAAACTTTACTATAGTGTATCTCAATATTTAATGCACTTTTCCTTCTTTTTTTTAATGTTCTTCAGCTGTTTTTTTTTTAAAGTTATCCATTTCAAAATTTGCTTCTCAGATAGTTCATTAATAAGACAAGAACAATTACTTGAAAAGATAGTCCGGTTCTTTTATTCAGTTTCCAGTTCTTGAAACTCCTTTAGCCGTTCCAATATGTATCTTGTGTTGCTTAAATAGTTCTCAAAAGATTTTTCCATAATGCTTGTTTTATCATCCAGAAGTACCAAGAATATTTTGTAACTCATTACCTTTTCGTTCGCAGATAACACCTCAAGACTTCTATTTTGCAGTTTTTCTTTACAAAACACCACTTCTGATTTAAGCTTCAAGATCTCCTCCTCGGTAAGAAGAAGTAAATAGATTTTACCAAATAGATTCTCCACAGACTTCTTTTTCCTACGCTGGACTTGACGTCCCTTCAAGTAAACGAAGAATAAAATTATTGTGATAAACAGTAGAACAACGACTTCCAAGATTTTATAATTCTGGTCGTACCAGTCAGACCAATCTTGCAGTTGACAACATATTCTCTCTTTAATTTCGCTCCATGAAAGTTCCCAAAGCGAATGATATGTTGGTTTCGGCTTCGGTTTTGGTTTTAGTCCAAACAAATATTGTATCCAAGACATGAAAGATCTGATTATATTAAGAAGTGATTCGAACATTTTTCGACTTTTACTTTTTTGGAAGTCCAAATCCCAATAAACACTTTCACCTGAATACTATTTTGTTCTCTCTGGAAAATAAAAAAAATCATGAGTAGTTAAATATTCAAATTTTGTTGTTATAGAAATTAATAAACAACAATGTATGTTATGTGGATGCTTTGTTACTGGTGTGAGAGTATTTTGTTTGTTTCTTTAAAATTATTACGGAAAACATCTTAACGTTCCGAAGAATGCGACTATGAGAAATGTAAGCCCAATTTTCAACATCAATGAACACATTGATAGCTAATCCTCAATAAAAGTGGAAAATATTAAGGTATTTAAACTGAGAAAAATTTTCCTAAAATTTAATGACATGAGATTCTTAAATCTGTACGTGGAGTCCTCCGAGTATAGTCGCGCAGACGTAGCAAACAACATTATCGGGCATGTATTGTGTAAAATGCTGATGGGTCCTGCCTGGCAGGAGTACTGAAGGCGTTACTTAATGACGTAATTTGAATGACATCATGAAGTAATTTGTACAAACATGCCAGTACGTAATTGTCGTCCTTCCAGCCTGTAGCGCAACCCAGGCTCGTAATGAGGGCTGCTCCTTACGCACTAACGGACCATCTGTCATGGTTGTAGTTTACCTCCTGCCTGGCAGGACGAAATAACTTGCAGATCAGGACGATACCTACATCGTGTACGCGAGTGACCTATAGAATGTATAGATGTACCAGACGGAAGGAATGGATGATGCACCCGGCTTTCTTATTAAATAAATGAGGAGTGTCCCACCTTGTGGAAACTTTCAAAGGTATGTTTAAATATTTATCGTCAAATCTATTATTAGTATTATACAAATTTGTTGTTAATTTATAACTTTAGTTACTCGGGGCTCCTGCTTGATATCTCCTACAAACGTTACTGCTTCGGCATAACACTGCACATGATAAAAAACACAGAAACGAATGCGAAAAAAAAACAAGGACAGAAACCTTGCTTTCTTGTATTTCAGAACCTGGCACCTTTTAGCAGTGACATTTGTATAAGAGATCAAGCAGGAACCCCGAATAATTAAAGTTATAAATTAACAACAAATTTGTATAATAACAACAAATGTTTTATTGGTTTCGTAGCACGTACAAATTAAACGTCGTCGCCCCAATTTTTATATATTTTTACGCTAACTGCACAAAATTATCTTCACAGTTAGAGCAATCCAGCCGCTGGTGAATTACTGGGTTGATTCCTACACTCGTCAGCCGCTCAAACCACCACAATGTTCCGAAGGAAATAAACGAAGTGTACACAGCTGCGGCGTTCAGTCCTGCCAGACTGTTCCCCCGCTGTATTTGCATGAAAATTCTGTTTCCACTGTTAACATACACATGTTTCCTCTTTATAGAATGTTGATACCAGCACTGTCCTGAAAATCATGTGTTTCCAGCATTATAGTTACTGCAGGCGGCTCCTGTTATTACGTAGGAAATTGCCGTCTGTAATGTATTTACTGACTTCTTTTTTCTTTCATTCCTGGCAGGAGGTCAAATCCTGCTTGACTGTATTCCTATATGACGTCGCTTTATTCGTTTTACCAGTCGGTAGGATGTTACGTACGTCTAAAAATTGTGACATGAAGGAACGGCATGAAAACGTAGGGAACATCCAGAATGATGATTTTTTCCACTCGTCATTACTTGTAATGCAGTCTCCACTAACCGCCAACATTCATTGAATGTAGGTTTCTTACATATTATGTGTGTTTCGTACGTATTTACGTATGAAACCTACGTAATACTACAAGTTAGTGTCCATTTACATTACTGACAATGTATTCATTTTTTCTCAGTGTACATAAAACTCAATTTAAAATATAAAATTAACAATACAAAAAGAAACGTACCGAGCTGCCGTAGCTCAGCTCCTAGAACCTTGGCGATCACATCGGTTTCCCATCCTGACTGAGGTTCTTCCAGGGTTTTTCCTCAGTTACATCTGAGATGGTACCTACAAACTAAGCCCTGGTCGACCACCTTCCAATATCATCATCTCACCCTATCTCGACCTGACTCTAAGATGCCTAAAGGCTATAAATAAATCGAAATTCGTTGCTCGACTTAGGCATAGTTATCTCCTGGAGATCAAGGCTAGAAATCACTGCGCCATTGGAATGAACGCAGTCGAGATCTATACGTATTTACACCCAGATCTCAGCCACAGGCAAACAATATTTTAAAAGGTATTACTTTAGCTTACGTCGGGCGTGATTATTCCGAATTAAATAAATCACAGGTTCATGAATCGGAATCATGATATTAACGTCGTAGTGACTTTCCATATCACCATTGATGTTTTGTTACAAACATCACGGACAGTATGTCGAGTGAACCTTAGCGAACGACGACGGGTTAGAAAAAGCTAGGTTCAATATATATTTTTATTATTATTATACGTGATTCAAATCACCTTCAACAGACACTGCTCCATTTACGATTCCAAATAGAACGCTTGACGTATACTAAAGAGACGCCCTTTTAAGAAAACAAATGTGCCATGTGATTTTACTATTGCAATCACTAAGGCTCTGAGAGTCCCTTTATATTGAAGCAACAACCTTTCTGGATCTTGTTGTTCCTGATTGGAAATTTGTCGATGGACAGACGGATAGACATGATCTGTGCGACTTTGACCTCGTCTCACCGAGACCTTTCCAACGACACCTTCGTAGCCCTAGTACTTCCCCAGTTGAAAGTTGAAGACGGACAGATGCGGAAAGCGAGAATATGAAACTTCCATCATCTGTCATGAAGCGCGACCATTCTTTCGTTTTTGTTTGAATTTTTTTGACAAGATAACTGTTATCATACACACTAAATAGTTACAATTTTAACATACAGGTGCTGCCATCTCTTAAAGAAGTTTCCAATTAGTTTTCAATAGTTCTAAATTCCAAACTTTACAAGGATCGTTTTGGAGTGTCATAATTTCTCCTTCTTTTCTTTTTTTCTTTGAGAGAGAAAAAAAAATCAAATGACATGACCTTTTTATAATTTTACATTTAATAATGTCTTGTTCTCATGGCGAACATTTACATTCTTTGAACCGGTTTTATTTCACTTTTCTATTTATCCAATCAATAGTAAAGAAAAAAAGAAAAAAAGAAAGAAAGAAACGAAAGCAACTTTACCGAAAAAAAAAGATTCGAAATGTGGTGATGACATAATCTGATTTATTTTATTGCATGCCTTGACGTAAAAATCGCCCAAATGACCTATTAATGCAACGTCCGAAAGGCAATAATATATTTCTCCCCTGTGTTGTTGGAACCATAAATATTTCAGTGAAGAATATGAGTCCATGTATCTGCTCTTACTTACTGTGTCTGTCTAGCTATACAGTATATATAATCACCTGAGCCAAAGATGCCCAAAGGCATGAGTGAATTCAAATTCAAAAGTTATATATACGAGGAAGGGTCAAAAACTAAACCTAACCAGACTGTGGACTTTTTTTCTTACAAATGCTAGCCAGTTGTAAGTTAAATATATTGTACAAGTACATCTACTCTTGTAGCGGTAATTTGTATGTTTGTGTTTTATCATATCTGCATTTGTGACGTCCTAACCACAGTAAAAAATGGCGCTTCCGTTGCAGACGTGCACTAGAAAGAACTCATAACGTTTCTAATTAATTTATCGAGTAGTGAAACGGTGAAACCCAGTGAAAAATGAATGTTCAGTATGAAGCTTTGTAGACAAACAAAAACTGTATCGATTATTTTCTCCTCGACGTGTCATTCTTAAGTTACCTAAACTCCTAAAAATTCCGAACACTATCTTTTCCAAGTGAAATGCTGTCGATGGTCTTGTGGGTAAGTAAATGGTTAATTTTAGAACACTACATGAGCCAGAGGACCACTATAACCACGACAAATGTATTTTCATCTACCTTAAGGGCATCTCAAACCATCACTCTGACCTTGACACTCTTCACAAATGATGTTTTGTGGTTCCATAAGATTGACAAAGCTACCAACAGCAATGTTGTGAATATATTTCTTATCCGGCTTATTCCTCAGTTCTTGCACCAACTAGTTTTTTTAATTATTTGTGCCTCTTGAAAAAGCACTGAGGGGAGGAAGTGTATGATCAAGAAATGGATATTCTTCTCTGATGCACATCTTTAACGGAGTTGCCATCTTTGACCTGTAGTTATGACGTCACAGTCATAATAAGAACATGATAAACCACAATCACCCTCCCAAAATTCCCTAAAACATTTCAAATTTTAGAATATAAGCAAAAAAAGGTAAGAATTTGAATTTAATTTAATTTTTAAGGCCTTTAGGCAACTTTGGTTGTGGCTGGATGGACGATGATGGGATGAATTAGTGGAATGAAGAAAGAGTCAGGAAACGGGATGACCCCGAGAAAATCCACGCACATGGTGTTTGTCCACCACAAAACCCATATGGCACGAACACGCTTCGAATCGACGATCTCAAGCACCAGAGGTGAGCGCTTTTGTCAAATTGCTTTAGTTTTCATGATTCGTGCATGACTCCTCTGAACTGACGTGTACGTTTATCCATTTTCTGAACATCCGATGCCTATTTGTCAATAACAAGCGGCAGTTGATCATGCGTTAGCTTTGCATTCAGATGGTTCAGGGTTCCAGTCTCGGGCTCACTCACACTGTGTTTTTTTTTTCAAGTTTTCCGCAGTCACACGAGGCTAATGCAGGAATGGTACCTTGAAAATAGTTCCTAACGACCTTTCTTCTAACATCCTTCGTAACCCTGCCAGAGATAGTAATGTAATCGTTCTAAATAAAACAATATATCAGCTTGTCTCGTCATTTGAACATTTAATGTCAATGGTATTATCACTGCATCTATTTTCCAATGCGTAGTTTCAGATTGGATAATTTTACATTATTTGAAGTACTTTTAAAATAAATATCTACGAGCGACAACATTCATTACTTCGATTTTGGTATCATTTTGAAGGAATTGGACTCCTATAAAATTTGGATCCAGAGAGAGACCAGTAAACCACACACCATCTTGAGAGATGGCTCCGGGCGAAGAAAGATATTATAATTATTGATAAATTGCAGATATAAACTCAAAATAACATTTAAAAAAAATGTATTGATAACTTCCACTTCTTTGCAGGACTTTCAGACTATTAAAGAACTATGCCTGAACCAAAGATACCTAAAAACTTTAAATTTGAAAAATACAACAAAATCATTACATGCACCTTTTACAAGTGCAAGTTTATTCAAGGTTTCATTTCAAATGGCAGAGGGGGGACGACAAAGATTTTGGGGGACAGGCCCATATGTGTCAGATTCGGGGAACAATTTAAAAAGAAAATGAATTGTTTCATCTGAAGAAAGCCGTAATTTTGACATATTAAAAGTATTACTTGGTATTTTTATCATGTTGAAAGTTGAAAGTATTACTATATTTTGGTCAGTTGTTAGACGGTTTATAATACATTTGAGGACAGAATGAGTTTACAGTAGATTATATTCATAAACGAGGCTACGAGAATGAGGCTATCAAGAAACAAACGAAATAAAAGATTGATTTAAGATAGAAAAAAAAAGCGCTTTGAAAGAAGTAACAATACGAAGTCACAGTTGAATGAGTCGACCAACCTAGAAACAAACCATCACCACAGAAAAGTCCTCTTCAGATTCAGTTCCTGGAGTCTTCCGTGGCTGGAGAAGCGTCTTGAACAGAATGGAGACAAGCTCCTTTACTCCCCCCCCCCCCACGTCCCACCCACACACAGTGGTCCGTGTTCATCTGGACATTCCAGCACGATCATTATTGGTGTGGGAACTGGATAAAGAAATATAAAAGAAAAAGAAAACGATTCCGATTCATGAAAGATGATGGAAACCTTTTTCCTCTTTAAGAAGCAGTATTGTTGTTCCAAGAGCGAGCTTTAAAATAAGGTAACAACCTTATTTTTTAAAAAAAAGATTTGTATCGAAACGGCACTGGACGGGAATTCACAAGCGAAGGTATCTCGTTAACCTCCTTACAGCCCGCTTCTCTTCATCCCGCAATTGCCAGTGAATCTTCGGGTAGATCACTGACGGCAAAGGAAGAAGATGATTGCCAACATTTTAAAGGAATTTTATTTTAATCAACGACCTTCGTGAAGCGAATGGAATAAAGCATCAGTGCAATCACGAAAACAACCAACGAGGATGACCTTTTTCTACAAGTTGTTGTCGCCGAAGGTCACGCACGGCAGGCAGGGATGGAAATTGCACGTTAATTATTGTTTCATGTACAATAATTTTGATGATTTTGAGATACGGTGTGCGAGGCAAAGTGATTTCCGCATTAATTTGTGGTAACGATTATGCTCTTTTTGTCTAGAGCCGACTGTCCTGATGGTATAGAACGTGCATTTCAACGGGCAGGCAAGAAGAATAAAAGATATAGCTATAAATTACATGATTTTTTTTTAATGTAATAGCACTTTTTTTTTTAATTTTTCCTAGATTTTTGTACACATTATTTTTGCATTTGTGTGTAGGAGAATCGGGAAAATTCCTGAAATAGCATTGCGTGGATATGTTCCAAACTATTATGTACAATGTTTTCCTTCCGGGAATTGAACTCAGGAACAACGTGATTAAAATAAAAAAGAATAGTGAAATGATTCATTCAGCGAGGGCACACGGAGAAAAATAAGGATTTTTTTAGACGTACTCCATATTCTTCCAGACTATTTACGTCCTACGTCGATTTCTCTTGTTGCCATGGAAACCTACGTTTATAGAGCATAACAAATAAAGTGTTATGACAATATATCAATGTAAAGGAAGTATTTGGGTACCACTTATCCTTTATCAGCATTGAGCATGATATTCCTATAGAATATGAAACTCCAGTAGCCATATTGGATTGAAAAAAACAAGTAAGATGCGACATTTGTGTGCATTCAGTGACCGTATGCTCTACGGGAGCGTCGCACATGTTGCGCGGAGAAAGAAAAATTGATATTGGCTTCGTGCATTAATTCTGTCAACCAAGAAAGGAGGTGTAATATTCCCTGTGAACTTCTTATTCTGTGTGCACTGTATAACATTATTCTTTGTTAATCCATCCCAGATTGAACCATCGATATTAATGCAGTATTCCAGGTTGTTGAATGTGGAGTGTCAAATCGAGAAGAACGAACATTTCTGGCATATTAGGAACATTTTTCAGTTCGATCGAGGTGTGCGAGCCTTGAAGGTCAACAAAAACACCTGTGCAGTATATGGCGACAACGCCATTGATGAGAGAACTGCCCAAGGGTGGTACACGGATTTCAAGAAGGGACAGTTCTTCATGAAAGACGCCCCAAGATCTGGACGGAAATAGGAAGTTGATGAGAACCGTTTGATCGCATTAATTCGTGCGGATTCACACCAAACGACACTAGAATTGGCCTCAAAGATGGACTTTGACCATATAACCGTCGGCAGATACCTGCACACCATGAGCAAGGTGCAGAAAGATTCCCAGCATGCTCAGCGACACTCGCAACAACATCAATTTTTTTGGCCAGATTTGTCACGGGTGACGAGAAATGGTGCCTGTAAACCAAAGCCACACACAGGAAACAATGACTAAGCCTAAACATAAAGGGTGAAAAGTGAACTGCATCCACGCAAGACCTTATTCTCCATTTGCTGGAACTAAAAAGGAATCATTCAGTGCTCAGGGGTGTGACAATAAATGCTGCGCTGTATTGCAAACAACTGCGTCGACTTCAGCCGACTGTTGCAGAGAAACGACCAGAAAAACGCAATCTCGGGATTCTCTAGATGGACAACGCCAGATCTCACACTGCATTCATGACGGAAACAGTCTTCCAGGAGCTGGAAATGGAGGTCTTACCACATCCGACATACTGCCCAGACCTCACACCTTCGGTCTATCATCTGTACCGTGCGCTGTCAAACGCATTGCGTGGCAGGGCCTTGGACGACGTGGCACAGAAGTCTTGACTAGATTACTTTTTTCGCCTAAAAACCGTTGATTTTTTTACTACAAAAGGATGACGAAGCTGCTTGAACGATGGGAGATAGTCGTTCAAAATGGTAGAGACTATATTATTAATTAGTACTCTAGATGTGATGGTTTCTTTGATTCGTAGCTAGCATTTTGTCCCGACCCGTTTGGCCGTCGCTAAAGTACTGAAGAATCCTGCAGAATTTGAAGGTACTTATCTGCCATGGATGCCTTTGTTTTTGGATAACTTTCTGACTATCCTTATGGTAACGGCAGTATATTTGGCTTCATTTCCCAGTTAGATCACTAAGTAGGAATAAAGGAAGTCTAAAACATGGACCGGAAAGGATAAATGAAAAAAAAAAAAAAAAATGAAACAAGAAAGCATTAAGACAAAAATCTGTCTTGTTGGATTTCAGACATTACAGTCAAGTTAGAATGACTTCCTTGTGTTTTGGTATTCTTTCTCTTGCTTTCGAGTACTGGTCAGGTATGTGACGTGAGTGAAAAAAAGCAAACACTTTCGTGACATGCACATTTGAGCATTTCAGAGAAAATATTCTCGTATGTCTAGTCACCACTAACTTGTAACGGTTTATCAAGGTTTATATCCCTTTGAAAGAGGAACGGTAATGTGTGTTTTAAACACTAAGATCACGAGAATGTTTCTAATTCAATTTTGTTAGAAATTCTATCCACGCCCTTGTGTAAACAAAAATAAATCCATGTGATCATACTGTTGTTCTCCAATAGAAAAAGAAAGAAAAAAAAGTTCTGAAATGGGATGATAAATAAACTGAATTTCTGCTTCTGGAATTTCGAATTTTTACACTACCAGCTTTTACAGCACCGTAAAGCCACACCGCTACGTTTAACTCCTTACTACGACCGTCGGAGAAGGAATGGGAAAGGTATCGAGCAGGGCCTTTTTTCTACGTGCCATCCTGGCATTCATCTGGTAAGAATGAGGAAAGCGTTGGGAAAACTCAGTCAGGCTGGCCGTCGTGAATGAGACTAAAAACCGTGACACCTCCCAGTTTTCGATTTTAGTAAAAATCCTCTTCTGTTCCGCTCACTAGATATTTTTTAAATATAACTACCGTTAAACCTCTCAATTTGGGCAACCCTTTTAAGTTAGACGACTTTCCAAAGACTGAAGATATTACTAATGTTCGAAATTGAAGTTTGGATTCCGGAATAAGGATACTATATTTTGCGATTCTGGGAATTCGGAAGCACATAAACGGAACGTATTCTTCGAAAGCTCTGCAGGATTAAAACAAATTGGCCAAAAAAGGCAGTACAAATCTCGATGTTGGATACAATTGGCGAAATGAGTCAATACACAACTGGTTTGGTATTTCAATTGTTAAATATTTTATCAAGATTTAACTCAGCGTACATGTGTATTTCTTCTGAATACTAGTTTTTGTGTATTAATGGACAACCAGATTACATGTAGCGTTTTGTTGTTACCAGCTTGATTGCAACCTCGGTTTTGCGACCTACTTTTAAAGAACTTTTTTTTTATGGACAATAATATTCTCTCTAAACATGAGCGATTTATCTATACATTGTGGTCACGTCCTATTTTTACGCTCGGTCACCTGTCTCTAACCTAAGGTCAGGAGAAATATGTAACCCTACCATTGTAAAACGTTTTAACATTGTTATGTCTTCGTCTATGATCAGCAATTTATCAGACTTGTAACTTTAATATTCTTCATAAGGATAAATTTTAAACCTTGTTCGTTGGTTTTCGTTTCACGTCCGTTGTCATGAATTGAATGCACCCTCTTATAGAATTTGAATTTATTTATGGCCTTTAGGCATCTATGACTCAGGCTGGGATAATGTAGGGAAAAGGATGCGGGAATGGATCGAATAGGGCCTTAGGTACCATTCCGACATTTGCCTGGTGTGACTGAGGAATAACTGTGGATGAAGCACAGGCTGGATAGCCGGACGCTGGTATCGAGCCCATGATCTCTCGAATGCGAAGCCAACTGAGCAGCAGTATTCCTGTATAGATTGCAACATATTAGTCGTGAACTTGCCACCCAGCCCTCGTGGTCGAGGCGCTAACGTCACGGACTTGAGATCGGCAAAGGGGAGGCACGTGAGTTCGAACTCCACGGTCAACTATCCTGACTGAGGTTTTCCACGATTTTCCTCAGTTTCACCAGGCAAATGCCGGGATGGTACCTTAAGAAAGGCCCTGGCCAATACCTTCCCGATCCTTATTTAACCAATCCTAGTCGGAGCCAAAGATGCCGAAAGGTCGAAAATAAAATTCAAATTCATGAGTTAGCAGCAGCAGCAGATGTGCTTATTGTTCACTCAAACCACACTATACTTTGAGCAAAGTGCAAGACTTTTTAAAGTGTTTTCTTTCGTGAAGCCTATGCTTTTATGTTTTATTTCTGTTGCCATCAATCTTCAAATGTTTCCGCAATTGTTCCGCCGGACTGAAAAGAAATCGTCAGTTTGCAGATAGGAAGCTTTCCAAGTTTCCATACAAACCGGTTTTTGTGTCGAAACATTAAAGCAGCATCAGAATGAACAAGATTAAAAATATATATATATTTCCATTTTTTTTTCAATCGCCTTCCCTTCTGTCACTTTTGGTTGAGTTCTTTAGACAGAAGGGAAGGAAATAGGAGGGTGTCGAGTGGATTATTAAAAGAAAAGGAGGGGGAAGAGAGAGGGAATAAATAATAAAGTATCTTATGAACTAAACTTACCTACTTTGATCATACTGATTGTCACAGCCGAGGTAAATTTCAGAGGCTTCTTGTCTACTTTTATAACTACTTCGTCGAATCCACATTTCTACACCTTCCACTACAACGGATTCAATCAATTGTTTCATTAGCTCATTATTCATTATCCACAGAAAAAGAATATTCTTCATGAATGCCTTCTCGCCGCTGTTATTCATACCTTTAAAGCTCCGTCAGCGTTAAATATGATGCAATACCGTGACAAATATTGACGTTAAGATATGTATGTTTAGTAAATCACAATCAAAAGTTGTAGCCGGAATATTATTTAAGTGAATTTTATGATTCAAGAATGCAGCTTAGAGATCACTTTGTAGTCTTGTCTACTGCGCTGAATAATGAAATTCTTACATGGGGCGGCGGGGGGTGGGATATCCCCTCTCTCAATCATCAACTTCGCTCAAACACAATCGTTGGACATAAGTTAGATTATGATTGGCTAAGCCGAGACATTCTACGTCATTATTCATCAAGATACTACATCATTCGTGACGATCCTACGTTGTATTAAAACATTTTAAAGAATTTTTCCAAATTAAACTTTTGTTTTCAGTTGTTTTGGTGTGAGTAATTTACCCTTATTGAAATTTGTCGCATTATTTTATGGATACACTGTATATGCTCCCATTTTACGAGATTGCGGTAGTGTCGGAGGGAAAGGGAAAACCACTAAACTGGTCTCCCAGGCTCCAAACAAATACTTGTACTGAGTAGATACTGTGTTAAACGTTATTGCTTGGTTAATACGTTCTTGTGCACTTTAAACAGAAACTTAATTTTTATTTATTCATGATCTTAGTTGTGTCAAAAAATGATTTTTTTTTTTTTACAAGTTTATATTATTATAATTTATTCTTTTCTCTCTCTTTTTTTTAGGTAAGTTCGCAGATAACAGTGAAGGGAAAAGGTAACCCCAGAAATTTACTGAAATGTATTGTAAGTAAGTACAAGTGCGATTTAGTTTAATTTACATTTCTCAACTGCGCTTGTAGCAGGGCCTCACGTACCTACACTGTCAAAAATTTTCAGACACATTTCTGAAAAAAAAAAAGCTAGGAAACTCTAACTGACTGGAAATTTACCAGTAAAATTCACTAATAAAACAAGTTAGAGCTGCAATTCTACCAACAATCGCCAAGGTTCCGGTCCCTTAATAGCATTTT
Organism: Lepisma saccharinum; assembly: GCA_022664845.1. NCBI lineage: Eukaryota > Metazoa > Arthropoda > Insecta > Zygentoma > Lepismatidae > Lepisma > Lepisma saccharinum. The sequence continues at coordinate 37,600 of JAGDQP010016729.1, forward strand.
AGCCACGCAAGCATTATTTTTTTTTATAAAATCGGTTGGCAACACTGACAATAACAGTGCTTACGTACGGAAAACTCCGTAGCACGTTTCTGTTGTGTCGAATAATGTTTTTACCAAGTTTGGTGCAGCTAGGTATAACTGAATGGAAATAATTTAAAAGTTGTATTGTTGAACAGTTTGACAGTTAGATGGAATAAAGCTTTACTTTCAATTTTGATATACATGAATTCGAAGATCATTGTTAACGATGTGGAAATAAATGACATATCTTCGCCTTGAGGACAAATTTTCACAAATTACTATACTCACCTTAGGTGTTACGGTTCAGTTTCTTCCAACAATATGAACGGATATGATGGGGCACCTATGAAATCTGATAAAACAACAGCAGAAATGTTCTGCAGATTACTTTTTTCGTACGTGCTCAGAGATTGTAGATACATTTGCTGCAATATTCTCAAGTACCAATCAACAATTCTTCTGTGGGTAAAAAAAAAGCAACACACATTATTATAGCTGGGATTGCTGCCTCTTGCCGAAAACTATTGTAGTCCAGTGAAAGAAGGATTTGTGTCGGAACTAATTAGGGAAAAGCTGAATTTTTGTCCATTATTAGAACACCATGAGAAAGTATTTCCCCAAAAGCCCCTGGAGCTTTCCCCCCAGCCACCCCTACACCTCCAATATGTAGTGCTTCAGAAAGACAACCATATCTCCGGAGGGAAACAACATATCGGTAAGCTCTTTCTCTTGTTTTCATCTACAGAGGGTACTCTACAATTTTGGTTCTTTTGTCTTATTTGATAGACATAATGGTTATCGAGTAAAGTTAATATACACTGTAAAAAACATGTCTTCCCCTTCATTTTTTTTTTATTTATTTATTTTCGGCGTTGTATCTTTTCAGCAATTGGTAATATGCTCAAATGGTTCCTCCAAAAGTTGGAGAGCATAACATTATCTTTCAATTGATACCTATATTGTTAGGTTTATTACCAAAAATGTACGTGCAGCGAGTTAAGTTTGAAGGCTGTTGAGTTCCTGTACCTGCGAATGATGGGAAACTCTAGTCTGGTAAGCTAATGTCATAATAGGGATGAATCATACAAATTGTTAAGAAAATTGTGACTCTTGCAGCTTACTGATGTCTAGGTATTAGAGACACCCAAACTGTTCCAGCCATAATTCGACCCATGACGTCATCAAAAAATGGTGCCATTATTCTAATCTCGCGTACCTTTACCCCACGGGTCTTAATTCAGTTCAACATTTTAATTAATTTAAAACAGTACACTAATCTTGTAAAATATGTTTCTACGATAGTTCATCTAAGTTTTTCTCGAAAATTACTTGATTTACGCCATACAGGGAGTCCAACCTTGAACCCAAAAATTAATCTTACAATAATAAATACAATTAATATTTCTACACAAATTGTGAAGTATTCAAAAAAGTAAAGCTCTGATGCTGGATATCTATTTGAAACAATAGGATGGATATTCAAAGTTAAATCTGATTTCATTGGATGAACAGTGTTGCTACAAGTTAAATGTGATGTAATTGGATGGACAGTGTTGCCAATCTGGTGTGAAATGAGTTTTCTCAAGTGGCACTAGATTGATTTATTAAATAGTTTGTACTTTCTACTAATTGTAAAGTTGCGCGATGTGACGTGTATACAACTTTTCCAAATGTAGGTGTAAATATCGAACGTATAAAGTGATCAGATTTGAAAGATAACGAGACCTATGTTGGTTTACATTCTTCTTTTTCTGTTATTATTTACTAATCTGCAACGGCATCTTTCACTAAAAGACACTCTATATTATCCAGTACGATCTTTCTAAATTCAAGGTGACTCGAAAATATCAAGTCGAATAAATACTTGTATTCCTTACATTACGAAATTATCTTCTCGATTTCATTTTGAAATTTTGGACTGAAATGCAGAAGACCGAGGCTTCAAAATTAAGAACTATACACATTCTTTGTTGACTATTTCGTTGATATAGTATTTTTAAACATATATTTCTCATCACGCACATGCAAATGCATCATTTCACTTAATTTCCACTGTATACACCGATTTTGTTAGATATTATAACATCTTCAAAATCTAATTATTTTTCTTCAGTAAACGCTGGAGAATTGTGGGAAGTAAGCCCAGTGCAGTGATCACACATAAGAGTGCAGCTGAATCCGGATCTCCGGCAGTCCTAAAAATTTCCACAATCTGTCTTGCAGCCACATGAAATTAAATCGTGGGGTCTCATAGCGTCGAATCTCATAGCATCGAAAAAGAGATTTGTGACATAACGTCGAAAATCAAATCGTCTCATAACATCGAAAATTTTCGACGTTATGAGACGGCATCATGAAATTTTCGAC
>JAGDQP010016730.1:0-11920 GCA_022664845.1 Lepisma saccharinum
TATTATTATTATTATTATCTCAGGAGGAAACTGCAAATCGATGTTTTAAATATGAATAATATGACAGGCTTTATGAGAATATCTAGTGTTGATTCTGACTGTTTTACTGAACTTATAGGACTAAAAGTTACGCGAAGAGAGAAAAGTAATTTCGGTTAGTGAGAAATTTGCCCTTACTCTGAGGTTTTTAGCGACTATATTAACAGTTTTATTCCGAATATCAGTCCTGAGTACATCAAAGATTATACCAAAGATTATTTATCCTTGTACTTCTAGGTGTTTCAAGACTGGAGACGTAAGAGCTAACGAACACGTTGGTCTGGCAGCACTGCACACGCTGTGGGTCAGAGAACACAATCGTGTTGCTTCTGCTCTGCAGTCCATCAACCCTCACTGGGGAGACGAGACGTTGTTTCAGGAAACAAGAAGAATAGTTGCATCCGAGATTCAACATATTACCTACACAGAATTCCTTCCTGTGGCCCTTGGACAGGTAAAAGAAGTCATTTAAACGAGAGTTTCAATTATAATGAGAGAATATGTGTGTTGGTTTCCTTTGTGTTTCAGCATAATACATGATGATCCCAGCTGTCGGAGAGTTTTAATTTCGGATGATGGAGTGTGAGGCAATAGCTAAAATTTCGATAGCACGATGAGCAATGATAAAGTGACTGTGTTTAGTCTCTCTTCCGCCTGCGTGTTGGTAAACGCGACAACAACCTGACGCTTCCTCCCTTTACAGTACTTTCCATCACTACTTATTGACCCATCAAGCGAGTGTCATATTGTATACGCATCTAACTAAAGAAGTGAAATTTGGCACCATTGTATATGACGAAATATTCAAACGTCAAAGCGTATCCATAGTAACAAGTTATCGGTACATTCTTTCGATGTAAGAAGCTTAGACATCATCTCTCGTAACAATTTATTTTAAAGAAAAAATAAAGATAAAATTAATTAGAATGAGCTGGTAAACATTAAAGTTAATGTGCTATGTCAACACTTAATTTTCTGTGAATTAGTTCTTTATTCATTTATTATTTTCAGTCTCTTTAATTTCAAAATAGGTAATGAAGATATACTGTACACTCCAATGCGTATATAAATGAATTTTATTCCACCTGCGGCTTCAAAGGTGATAAAATATTGTACCATACAAAATTTTGGTATAATATACGTGAAATTTAAAACACAAAATTAGTTAATTTTGGTGTTTATATAATTATTTTCATTATATTGTGTAGTAAGTACATTAACTTTTAATTACAGAGGAACTAAATACGATGCTATTATGTTTTTGCTCTAATTTACAGAACACGGTAGATAGATTTGGTCTGCAGCCACAAGCATCTGGACATTTTACGGGCTATAATATCAACCTGAACGCAGGAATGGCCAACAGTGTTGCAGCTGCTGCTCTGAGATTTGTGACCTCTCTGATGCCTAAAAGCATTGAATACTTTGACAGAGTAAGTTATTGTTTTCTTTCATGGTTCGACAAATTTTGATTTCCGTTCAGTGTTAGTTTTCTTAGAAAACCAAACCGAAATAAAGTTATAAAATTGTTAATTTATTTTGCTAGTTTCTCTTCTTGGTCCCCTTTTAATTACTATTGTGTTTATGAACCGAATTGCAGAAAAAGAGAGAATATGTGATTATGTTGTGATGTTATATTTTCTGCCGCGCCTAACAAAATCAAATGGTGGTCATAAAACTGTTTACTCATTTCTATTTAATTAATTTGAAACAAATTATTTTGAAAGCAAATTTAATAAATATATGTCATATTTGAACATGCTGGATGGTCTTCAAGTAAATTTTCGATTTTCTGTTTCTAACAAATCTACTTGCAGAAATTTGAACACTTATCATGCTTCCCTGTTTTAGCTCAGATTAATGTTGTCCGTGAGACGAGACGAGACGACACTTGGGGATCTCTGTCTCGCCTCATGAAAATGTTTCGCCTTAAAAAAATGTCTTTGTAACGCTACTTGTCTAGTCTGGGAAAGGTCTCACCCAAGATAGCATTAATAATAAAGGCAGTAATTTCGGAGGTGATTTTTACGTTTCAAAAGGCCCAGAAAAAAATTAAGCAAAAATTACTGAACCAAACACTAAAACAAAGTTTGTAACGGGTGAATTCAAGAGGACCGGCATCAAGATTGTGGACACATCCAATCATTTCATGCATTTGGTTCTAACTCCTTCAAGTATTTCGAAATGAGAGATATGTACATTGTTAAAATGATACAAATAGCAGCACATACAGTACAATAATGCAAATTGCCGTGATGAAGTCCCGGATAAACGTTCTCTAAAAAGAGAATGGCGTAATACCCCAGCTACAAATGGTGTAAACAGAGAAGACATAATTCAAAGCAGAGTTGAATCGGATCACCGGGTCAAGTTTTGGACCTAGGCATCGGTTCAATGCCTGTGACCGTGTCCGACCCGGTGACACGGAGGGCAAAGCAGAGAGTTGTTTCTGTGTCAAGGATGTTCCTTGGAATGTATTTACAAAACAGGTAGTTAATATAAGGGAATAAATTATAACAGTAGTGGTTTGGTGAATGTGAGCCGACCGTTGAACAGATTTTTTAGATTTAGTCCCTGTTCGGGCGCCATTCATATACACCGAATCACTACCATTATATTTGGCGATTCAACGCTCCAGGGTTCGAGTCCCTGTTCGATCCCCGAAACACTACCGTTATAAAATCATTGAATTGATGATCTCAGTAATTGTAACAAGAGAATACAAATCTGGCGAGGCCAGATAGTTAAGAATCTAGGGAAGAAACGGTTGGTGAATTGAATGAAGGAGTTTAATGGAATGATGAATTAAACCATAATAAGGGAGAGACAAATAACATAGGGGTGAAACCGGAGAAAGCATGTTGTAAGATGAAATGAAAACGGAGTATTAGAGTAGTAATGGATAACTATTAGAATTTCATGCACCGGATGATTAGATCGTACTGTCTGGAGATGTCCTAAGTGCATTTAAAGCAAATTGAATATTTAAACAATTTGTTATGGGTATTAGCAATGAACCAAGGACATGTAAGGAAATAGGGAGGAAGAACTGGTATCCACTGTCGAGTGTTACATTGGTTGTACTTAATTGAGATTGTACTTTGCAAAATTTTAAGATTCGATGTTTCTGTATGTATCTATGGATCTAACCACGAATTCTTTTCCTACGGGCTCAGTAGTAGTAGTATTTTCCTTATTATACAAATAACCGTTATTGCGTTTAAACAGTCTTTCACTCAGGGTTTTCCAGAGCCGTGACTGTTACCCCAGAGCACGAAAAATACAACACCGAAAAGTTCCTAACAATATTAATAACATACGGTAATATCAACGAAAGGTTCAAAATACCACCGAACGTCTGCAAATAACCCTTTCATCCTTCGGGAAGGCTAGTTTCAAGAAATTTGAACTATTTTATATAATAAAATTATAAAAATCTTTTAAAACTCTAAGTAAATGAAGTTTCCATACATTCTGAAGGAATGTAACAAATTTCACTATTGATTTATTTAAATCACAGGAACGAAACCGGATCAAGATTGGACTACCGGATCAATTGGTTTAAAATTCGATCATCATATCACCGAGTCTGGTCAAAACCGTGTCTGTCTGGTCAAAACCGTGTACTGAGTCACCGGATCAGTTGTGTCATTTAGGTCAAGTTTCAGACCGAGTCACTAAAAGTTACCCGGTTTCAGCTCTGATTCTAAACATAACAAACATTTGGTTTAAGAAATATTTTAATGGAATACTAAATTTTGCCGTAATTACAGCTTAATAAACATTGTGATGTGAAATACTTTTATAACGAATTTCAATATTGTTAGTTAAAAAAGAAAAACGAATTATAAAATAACATTTGTAAAAGTGATGGGGGTACTCATACTAGAAACTGTCCCAAATACTCACTTTTTTTATTAATATTTCTCCTGTAATATTTGACCTTCAAATAGGAAGCTTTTCTTCATCTTGAGGTTAACAAACTTGGGGTTAGAGCAATAATTAAAGCGCTGAAAATGTAAAATGTTTTCTTCACAATGCTAAAAGATTTTATTTTTCATATTTACGTAGAGAACCCAATATCTTTGTGGTTTTTAGTCAAGGCAGAATTTCAGATAATAAAACAAAAAGGGGGAATTAATTATAAGCACAATTAATTAACTCAATTTAGATAAAATTTAGTCTAGTTATACTTTAACCAACAGATGATTTCGTTAATGTTTGAAATGTCTTCTTTCGGACAAAATAAGATTTATTCGTGTACTTTAAATGTTAATAAAATACAACCGTTTTTGAAACTCTTGTTATTTGTCGAGGAAGGTGGAAAATAGGTAAAAAAATAAATAAATGATGACACTTAAAAGAAAACTGTCTGCGGTGGGACACGAGAATCTGCATGAAACTTCCACTTGTTATTTAAGAGTGAAATTTTCTTAAATAACAACATGAGTGAAGTGACACATCATTGTCAATGGTCTTTAGGTTCTACTTACAAAAGCATGTGATCATTTACTAGTTCCTTTGAAAACTTTGCGAGAATTTGGCTTTGGAACTCCCAAATATTGTAAAGTAAAACTTCGTAGGATATATAATATTTTTTTCTGAATATCATTCCAGGCGATTGACGGTTAAAATTACCGTTATAACCCATAAAATAGAATTGAAGCTAATTCGATTTAATCTTTGATCCGGAGATTTTTCCCATTGTACCATAAGCAATAAAGGGCGCTCATATCGTTTATAATAGTAAATTGTATCTTACCTACCAATTGTACGTAATTATGACCTTCCTTATATTTTGTAATATTGAGAGTTAGCAATTGTGATGTATCGCTAAGAATTAATCAAATTACAATAAGCAACCTTTATTAAAAGAAGATTCAAAATAACTTTTAAAGGTTTGCTTGCTGACTACGTTTTGATTTAAGGAAACTAAATGTCTTGCATAGTCCTAAAATTTTACGAATATTCGAACTTCGAATACATCGTAATACCAGAGTCGAATGCATATAATTCGAATTTCGATACTTTCAACCGTATATTTAATATATTCGAGCTTCGCAAACTTCGTTGATAGCATTAGTCTTGCAACTAGATCTCAGATTAAATTAAATTATTTTCAATTTTCTTTTATGGGTTACAGCGCTAATTTTTACAGTCACTCGCCTGGGGGATGGCGTCCCTTGGCCATATCTCTTCCGTAAGTAAGGCAGGGAAGTTAGAGGTCAGGGCTTTAGCAACGATAGCAACTCGACATGCGTCTCGCGAAATTGATGGAAACTCTGGAAATTTTCAGGAACGATGTTTGGTAGCCGGGTTTGAACCCACGTGTTTTCCCCTTCACAACATGCAGTGCTGTTCTGAAATTCCTGGCATTAACAAATTCATCACAGGAGTTGGGTGCTATTGGATCACAAAACATGAGATAGCACGTTTAAATTTATCACAATGATGTTTCCAGGAGTTCTTTTATACTAACGATGGCAGTTAAAGAGCTCATAACGTTAAATAGTGCAAAATGTTACCTCACCTTGTTGCGTGCCGTAGTTAACATTCCGTAACACGTGAAGTAATACTATTCCAATTTATTAAAATATTTACTGTGATGAGACTCTTGTATTATTTTATTCTTAGGTAGGTTCGTGCAAGAGTTGATGATGACGTCACCCAATCCGAATGCAATCAAGTTGCCTACATTAAAAACCTGACTTATGTACATCGGTGAGGCCAAACTTCATTTCAATAACTCTCGGCCTGGAGAAAATATAAATTCCTCGAGTGAGCTACTGGTTGTAGTTCAAATGAAAAACGAGTTATAACATTGATTACGATTTTATTATGATAGTATAATTCGTTCTGTTCCATCTTGTCAGATCCCTAACAAGACATTTTACATAGCTAGGTATGATATACTACTTAGTTGCTTAACAATACAAAGATGAAACATAACTGAAAATATTTGTCTTTCGTACTCGTTCAATATACATATTCCTTAAATAATGTCATGATGGCTTGATAGTTGAAATTCCATTAAAAAAAATCAAAATTAAGAAATGTTGGCTATTCAAACTTTGCTAAGAAAAAAAAAATTATGACATCTGTATTCCTTCTACATAAATAACATTCATAAACAATCCAACTATCGATGTTTATTTGCAGCATGACTTCAACTTCTATGTTTGCAACGTTTCGTAATACGGTAAAATGTTCATAAAACAAGTTTCCTTACAATAGCTAAATATACTTTAATTAATTTCAATTAGATTCACTTAGATTTTGATCAAATTAAATACGCTCCAAACTGTATTTGCTAACATTAGGTTTGTGTTTGTTTACATACATTTGCATTCGACATTAGATCTATTTGCTCACGTTAGATTCGTTTGTACAATAAGGTTTCCATAGTCCATTATAATAAATCAGATTAATGTTTACAATTTAAACTTTAGTTATAACATATAAACAAAATCTATGCAAATCCTTGCATAACGAAAGCTTAGCCGCTTATGGATCTAGTTGAGCTAGCAACCCCAGATCAAGCATAATCAAACCAAACCTACTGTCCATAGAAACCTATCGAGTTTCATATTATATATTTGCGAGTTCAAAACGCAATTTCTCGCAGTTTCAAAGAAACTAGTAAATGATCACATGCGTTTGTAAGTAGAACCTAAAAACAATTGAAATGATCTGTCACTTAACTCACGTTGTCATTTAAGAAAATTTCATTTTTTGCCACTAGACCACAATAAGATGGGACAGCATGCAATAATTGACTACGATGACACGTTCCCTCTTAAATTAAAAGGGGCGTGTGTCGAGATTCCTCCTGGAAATCAATTGGTTTTGAAATTTACGAGATCGGAACTTTCCTTTAGGTCACCCTGTATTTATATAATATTTGCAGTTGGCAGGAATCAAAGCAATCAATCAACACGCCAAATTCATCAATACCTTTAATCTAACGTTTAAATTACCTTCAGGGCAACCTTTTATATAAAAGTGAATGAGAAATGCGTAGCTTCAGCACATGTGTATGAAGTGTTGCCTACCTTTCAGGCATTCAGAGCAAAATTTCGAAAATGTTGAAGTCCTGTAACTCATGTACCGGGAATCTCCGGAACGTAGTACTACAGGAGTGCTCATTTGAACATATCATCAACGCACCGTGGAAGTTTCATGTAGATTCTCGTGTCCCACCGGAGACACTTTCCTTGTTACAAGGAAAATGATGGTCAAACAGCTGTTTATTCTCAAATTTGAATCAGGTCTATGAATCTCAAGTTCTATTTTATATTTGTAAATTCCAGCAATATTGATCTTTCTCTTTAGATGTCACCACAGTGTTGTAACTGGTAATACTTCTTTTAATCTACCTTTTATGCGCCAGGCAATTACGACTTAAGTTCGTCGTTTATTGACAGATGACATATCTTAGCGAGCATTGTTCGGGAGCAGAGAACCTTTGTCTGAGTATCGTATGGTATTGACTGAAGAAACTGAGGAAAACCTGGGAAGAACTGAGTCAATGTGGGTGGGAACAGGAATCGAACCTAAGCGCCTCCTCAGTGCCAATCCTTAACCATTAGATCACGAGTGCTGGGCTGAATAATAATATTTTTTGTTGTTAAATTGGTAGTCTCTCTAAGTACACTTTATGTATTCTCTAATTGCAGACTGGCCGTAAGATCGGTGAGAAAACAATTTCCTCCTCCTTCTACGCCCCATTTGAACTTTACGAACCAGGAGCACTAGACAGAATCATTCTGGGTTTGCTGCAGGGACATGCGCAGAAGGAAGATGCCTTCATCAATGAAGTGATGACAAATCATATGTTTGAGGACCCCAAAAAAGGTAAGACTTACTTTTCCTTTTTTCTTGGTTTTAAATATTAAAAAACACTGACTTTTATAGATCATGGTTATAAGAAGGACAGTGAGTGTTAGTGGTAAGTCAAAACAGAAATCCGGTTGCAAGCATTCGTATAATGGGTTGCAAACACTCTAGAATTATCTACGAATATGCACGGATTTTAATGTATACTGGAGGAGTCAAAGAACCATCATGTATACTATTAAGTGGTTGTATTTCACTTAGAAACAACAGAGAAAATGAATGAGCAGAAATGGATGGATACTCAGTCTTGAAGATTGTAAATTATGTTCATCAAATTTGTTACTGAACTAGTTATAAAATTAGCTGTTATAGTTTAATGTTATTTCTTGGCAGATCCTGTATGTTCGAGTGGGATCCGCACAGATTTCCCTTTGGCTGAGGAAAAATATGAGAATACGAACTTCAAAGACATAAAGTTCATAAAGTTCAAAAAGATTACACACTTCTACGCGATATTATCTCTGTATATTGGTTTAACTAAGTATTATTCAATTTCTTATATCCTTTTTATATATGGAATATGAAGTACTTTGTGTGTATGTGTAATGTATTTGTACGCCATGTATTAAATTGAACTTTAAATATAACACAGGATTGTTACATAGAGTTGTCATTTCACGTAGGTTGGTGAACATCTGTACACTACTTTCAAGATTCATAGAAATTGATTTTTGAATATCATGGCGACAACTTTACATTTCCATGGCCGCTCTTCAGATTGTCCGTATTGTTTCACATCTCCATATGGATTACTATGAAGCAATCAAGTTTTTAATTTTCTTTTTGGTAGGAAGTGGACTGGATTTGGCAGCTCAAGTGATTCAGCAAGGCAGAGATCATGGACTCCCAGGCTACACTAAATGGCGGGAGTTTTGTAATCTTCCAAATGCAAATAATTTTCAGGATCTTCAGGATGTAATGTCCAGTGAAGCTATTGCTGCATTAAGAAAAGTTTACAGGTAATGATGAAAGATTTTTCTTCTTTCCCTTCATTTAGTAATTATTACCCTAATTTTGTCTTCGAAAGTGACGTAATGGGATAGACGTTCACTCTACATGTTTCGTTACTTTATATGTAGCTGAGTAGCTCCTAAAACATAAATAAATTTAAGTAATATTATCTATAAAGAGAGGTTCAGAAGAGATATATATTTTCGTTATTTATTCAACCTTCTTCTAGTCACTATTGGTCTCTGTCACGTTAAATAACACTGTTTTAGACCTCTTATTTTGTTTTCGAATGACTCTACTATTATTAGATAGTGGATCAACATTCGAATTGACATGTCCAAAGTGTCTCACAGAGTTTCATATCCAGAGACCGGGCTGATCATCCCGTGATAATACTGAAGTTACGAAAAGCTGTTTGCAATCATATCCCAAGAACCACGAACTCCATGACAACTATGGACAACTCTAAACCCCAACAGTAGATGTAGATATTGGTCATGAGGGATACTTATCAAGGACCTCTCAAAACATTTCTGGACGTAGATAAGGTCCCATCTCATAGCAGTTGAACGTGTCTCTTACTAGTATCGAGTCACCACCAGCTTCAACATTATCTTCTTGACGTGTCGGGTAATCGGGTCCATAACCTTATAGGTTCTGCGCTAAAACCGAACACTCTCATCAGCCCGAAACAGCTTGTAACAAATTTAATGTGCCACATTAAACCTCACTGGACAGTGATACCCCAGTTACGATGTTTACGAGTCTAGGTTCCTGTGACGTTGTGTCACTGCAAGACACTTGAGCTTCGACTACTTCCACGGCTCAAAGCTTATTGCCTTCGTGAACATGATTGCTGTTCCTCCCTAGTTGAAGGCACCTACAATTTACGACGCTTTCAATTTATCTGTAAGTCACATCAATAAGTGACATGTTCATGATGTGTGGTTATCGTTCATATAATCTACTCTTTACACCGTTAATCGGAATAGGCTCAAAATCTTCATAACACCTGAGTACCATTCGTCGACTACTTACTATCATTCCTTTCTCAACGCTTGTCAACTCACTCTCATCCCATCTCACGTATGTGAACTGCAGTGAGTGAGAAATACTTTTAATACTGTATTTACGCAAGAAAGAAGTCATTAAATGATTCACCAACGATCATCTTTAGAGTAAACTATACACAAAAAGTGCCGAAATGTGGTAGTTTTTCACAGCGACCGTCATAACATAATTAATTCAATTGATAATACTTTACGTGCTTATCTTCTCCTTTCTCTTCTAGAGATGTGAGCGATATTGATCTATTTACTGGAGCTTTGGCTGAAATTCCTACAGAGGGTGCCATTGTAGGTCCTACATTTGGATGTCTCCTAGGTCGTCAATTTCATTACTTACGACGGGGTGATCGCTACTGGTATGAGAATGACTTGCCGCCATCATCTTTTACTAAAGGTTTGTTCACTTCGTACTACCACAACTATTATTATTATTATTATCGCTAGTATGATAGTAATATTCCAAATAATTATCTCCTTAAGGTATTATTTGAATCATGTATATTGTATTATAAGTTACGGGACCTTTGTTTATTGTATTTATGGACCAAGTTCCTGTGATAGTATCATTAATGTTGTCTTAATGACAGAACGTTCAAAGCAATCTTAATCATATTCAGTTTTCCCAGTCTTCCAACTTCCTTCCATCTTGACTTTTCTTTCTCAAACTACTGTCAATAAAACTGCACTCATCTCAGGCTCTTCTTCTGTTTCCTTCAATGTTGATGACGATCCTAACAGGTATAGTTTTCAGTTCATAAGTGTACTGGATTTCCATGTCATTTTTGCCCTTATGCCTGAAAAGCAATGATATATACCCAAAGAGAATAACCGATTCCCAAAACTTCTCAAGGTAGGTCGAAATGAACATGAATAAGACGACTTTCCGTATGACTAGAAATGACATACGTAATCTCCGCCATGCAACCGCACAATAACATTCTCTCCTACTAATTAAAACTTACGTATAAACAAAACTTTCGTTAAATATATGTAATTCGTACCCCTTTCCCACAGTTCGTTATGCAACCACGCATATCTTTATTAACTCGTTTGTCATATCAAATCTGTTTGGAGATACCGACTTGCTGGAAACGAGTTATTGTTACTTGCTGGAAAGCCATCAAATTTATGCTCATTTTGATCCAGCTTCAGGGAATTTATACGCGTACTAATGTTCTACTAAGATAAACCGATGCTTATTGCAAGGATGTCTTGGGAAAAAAGTAGCATTATTACCACAAACAATCATACAGAAACAATAAAAAACTTCGCATTTCTTTGTGATTTTGAAGAAGTTTCTCCTCTCACTAACAGATGTCTCTGACCATCGCATCCCATTTCCTTAAACATTCTGGTAAATCGAAGCTTCCGATTAGTTCGTACTGCAATATTTCAGCTAACAGGAAATGGAGAACCAATCAGAATTTCAGTTTGCCAAGATCTTTCAGAAAATAAGCTATTGAACTGTGAGTCAAGAAAGCTTCTCGATATCAGTATAGCATGTGTAGACAATTAAATAAAACGTATGGTGAAATGTATTGTTGGTAAAAAAATATATTAAGGATAGTATTTTATTTTGTTTAATTTTTCAGAGCAGCTGAATGAAATTAGAAAAACAAGCTTCGCCAGGATTATATGTGACAACAGCGATGACATTAGAGAAGTTCAGCCAAGAGTCTTCATTGAAAAAGACGCATTCTTGTAAGTGTCATAGACTTACTTCAGTGATCTCAGTCTTACGAACATATTCTAATAATTAGATTTCATCCGGCTGTTAGTCTTCTGTCTATTTTATCATTTCTTTTGTCACTTCTTCTCTATATTAGTAAATGTTAATGCTAGTCGTAGCAAATGTAAGTTATTGATAATATTAATTAGTTACTATTGCTCGATGTTATTTAATACTAGAGTTAGTTAACGTTACTTTTGGTTAATACTAGAGTTAGTTAACGTTACTTTTGGTTAAT
>JAGDQP010016730.1:11930-32066 GCA_022664845.1 Lepisma saccharinum
TTACTTTTGGTTAATACTAGAGTTAGTTAACGTTACTTTTGGTTAATGCTACTATTCGTTAGCTGTAATCAGATCATGTTACTTCCTCTTCAGACGAAAACTTTGTGTGTCGAAACAAATAGATCATTGCAGGAAAATTGGTTACAAAAATGAATTAACATGTAATTAAAGAAAACAAAAATCCATAATTAGAAATCATAACAGCATCAAAGAAGGTTCATACCAATAGAGTTTACCTGAGGTTTGATGGATTCGTTATATGTATAGAATGTTGTGATGTGCATAGTTCAGTGGTACGGAAAGCAGGTAAGGAACCTTGATAAGATTGTAAGTGAGTCCAATGACAATAACATATTTCAATTTTAAGCATATTTAAAAAAAAAAAAATCGTCATCGCAAGGGAGTCTAAGAAAAAAGGAAGTAACAGAAGATTAGCTGGACACAAACCAAAAACCCTGTCAGATCAATGTCGAATACAATATAGCACGACTTGAAGTCAATCCTAACATAAGGCTGACGTGCAGGAGCGAGAACTCCGTGTAAGCATTGCAACCATGATTACATTTTTAAATCTAATGGGAAAATTTTCTTTATAAGCCGAAATTATACTAATGATTTTCTGTCATTCTCTATAATTTCATTTCATCTTTTTTTTTATTAGTTTGCGTTCGCTTGCTAACGACACTGTAAATGACACCTGTGTATACACAAATTGGCGATGTGCTGTGAGGAATTGAAGAACTAAACTTCTTGACTTCAATTTGAAAACAAAACTAATACCATATAATTTCTTTTCTTGAGCTGTCTGAGCACTAATATCTCATAATATAATCTTTTTTATCTAACCTTATTTACGTACAGCGGAATTCAGGGATAATCATGAAAGCAATTAGTCTGGAATATGTAGCAGCGATTTGAATCTATTATATTTTTACTGTTATGCATAACCGATATTATCAAAGGTTTTAGTAAGTACAGGGTGATTACAAATGATTCATCGTGTTTCGTGAGCTTATTAAAATAAATACTAATACACTTACAGCAAAACAACATGCCGCAAAAGAATGAGAAACTGTCCAAGTTTTAAGGAGTAATTTCTCATACATGTAACTTTCACGACTAGCGACAGATGGCAGCACGTGTGAAAATGGCGTCTGGGCAGCAAAAATAGTTTTGTATCTTGGAATATGAATCGTGCCAGTCAGTTGTTACAAGTTCAACGTGCATTCTGAAGACAGCATTCGCATTTGGGGCACACAACAACCACATGTAACAGAGGTAGTATGAACGCAACAATCCAAAAGTGGATGGTTTTACCGCAGTGTCGCAATCAACGGTTTATGGTCCTTTAGGTGTGTGTTAAGGGCTCATTTTCATGAAAGCTTGCGATTTGGGTGAATAGCCAATTGAAAACATGGTGTTTCGTGGTATAGTTTTATTACGTAGTGTAACACGTGTTTCAATTGGCTATTCACCCAAATCGCAAGCAACGCACGCGTGTTTGAAAATCAACCCTAAGTGACCAAAGCAAGCCACATAGAGCATTTTTGATGATGATGCCATCTGTCGCTAGTCGTGAAAGTTACATGTATGAGAAATTACTCCTTAAAACTTGGACTGTTTCTGATTCTTTTGAGGTATATTGTTTCACTGTAAGTCTATTAGTCTTTTTTTAAAAAAAAACACGAAACCCGATGAATCATTTCTAATCACCCTGTAACTTACTACATATTTCGAATTTTCAGTTGTCGTCTACATTACAAGAAAGCCTTGTTTCGCTCTTTGAGTAGAAATATCGACGGCTGACGGTTGTACTTTTGTATCTCCAGTGGAATTCCTTTGGGCTTATGACAATACAATCCTCAGGCGTCGATATGGCGATGTGAAATCATTTAGACATTTACAACACAGATTCTTTTTTAACAGTCCAAGCAAAAAGGAGCTGAAAATGGCCTTAGCAGAAAAAAATACAGAAGTTTTGAAACTTGGCAGTTTGACAAAGTTTCATGTCCTGAGTAATATACCGAATTTGCGACCCTGGTGCATTACCGCTCCGACAGCCATATTGAAAAAGTATTTTTTTTGGTAAATATCTCATTTGGAAAGCATTTTAGAGCAAAATGTCTTATTACAAAAAATAATCTACACAAAGTTCTCTACAAGAAAAGTCATTTCCATATTTCTTCTAGGATGTACCGAGTAGGCGCTAGAGCTGCTTGTATTTCTGCATTTTTTCCTACACTCCTTTGTAACAGCAAAGGCCAAGTAACAGAGAACTGGATATATATACGTATATATATATTTTTTTTGTGAAATTATCAGTTTGACACAGTTTATTGTACCGAATAATATAATAAATTTGCGACCTCAAGGTCTCAAATTTAGTTTATTGCTCAGTACATGAAACTTTGTCAAACTTTCAAGTTTCAAAACTCCTGTATTTTTTTCAGGTAAAAGTACAGATTGCTTGGACTATAATGTTATGGCTACCTAAAGAAATGCAGTATTGTTCGAATGACCACACGTTATCCCAAAAAGTTTAAAACAGAAATTTAACAGTTTTAATTACCGTCCAAAGCGAGTGCGTTTTCCATCAGCAATATAGGAATTACTCTACAAACTTCACGTGTGATTTCTCCCAATCATTGTTGTTCAGCAACGAAATAAACTCACACATATAGTCTGTAGAGTTATTCTTAAATATTTCGGAGTTTGGTACAATGTTACCAGTGCTGGTTCAAAGTACACTCGTTTGACGGTACGTTACCAGAAGTAACAATTAAGAAGCAGATAGAAACCCCTATTATCAGTTTTTATTCAAGGAAGCAGCTAACATGTGAAGTTAGCACTGAAACTTGTTAAGTATTTCAATACCCACAAGAGGTTAGTCGTATGACTGTGCAATTTACGAATTTCGATATCGCTAGCAACCCGAAGAGCGATCATATCGAATTTTAAAAACTTTTATCATTCATATAAAAAATACAAATATCTAATATCCCTCACGTCGAAAAATGTAATTCGGGAATGGATTGTATGAAAAGGTCGTTTCATATCGATGGTCGATATAGAGTTTCTCGATATTTCAATATAGCAAAATATAGATCGATATAAAAAAACAAACGCCAAATCTGGCTAAATCTTAGTTTTCGAATAAGGCTGCCTAAAAGCTCACAAATACAATCTCACAAGTAAACCTATCGGTACTTCAAACTGATTTATCGACCAAATTTGATAGAGGAGTAGGGCACATCAGTAAACCACCAGAAAACATGATTAAAAGTGCTTTCGTCCATAAAAACGGGCGCAGTGGCCAAAAGTTTCAATTCAGAAGAATGAGTATTTATTTTGTGATGTTAGTCGGAAAATACATATTTATTTGTAATAAGCTTGAAATAATGGAAAACAAATACACATGAATGGATACCAGGTCAATGTGCTATCTTTTAGACTTTAGAGGGTGTTTGTTATGGCCGCCATCTTGAAATCAGCCATCTTGAATGTTGCTCGATTTCTTAAATGGAAAGAGGGTCATGTAGCATATCAGTCTGGGCTAGAATTTTACCAGAAATACATTGGTGAAGTCAGTTTTGCTATCAATGTATTTTGGAGAGAGACAATGAGATGTGACGTTACCTAGGTAGCATGCGTAGTTGATTGAAAAGTCTGGAAATGTTCCGTTGTTATTGAAACAGCGTAACAAATGAAAACCTAATTACACAAGCTTTTGTTTTCCACTAACTCAAGCATTTTAATTTTCGACTTAGATCACTTATGAATGAAACTTTTTGGCCAGTGCGCCCGTCTTTATGGACGAAAACACTTTTTAATCATGTTTTCTTGTGGTTTTCTGATGTGTCATACTCCTCTATCAAATTTGGTCGAAAAAGCAGTTTGAAGCATCGATAGGTTTACTTGTCAGAAGATTACTTGCAAGAAATTGTTTATCCTTGAAGGTAAACGAACCCGCAATACAGAAGTGTTTTGAGATTGCAGAGGAATGACTTAAGAAATTCAGCACGATTAGGGGATCAACAAATTAACTTATAGATTCCTTGAGCGGGTCAAGAGCAATGTGTACAAGCCTTTACTACTACTACTAATACTACTAATTATTATTATTATAAAAAGAAGGAAAATACAAAAAGGTTCCAGGCAATAGTGCTTTTTCAGGTGAGTTAGTGTGGCTTAAGCCGGCTACATATCTTCGGGATAATGTCCTTCGGTGAGCTCCCTTTCGGGACTATGGATGGGGAAGTTAGTATTCAAAACCTTAGTTTATAGAAGCGATATTTTCTTAAAAACCTTGAGCCTAGGGAGTGGACGGCACCGGGCTCCTCTATCACTTGCGGTTAACTATTCACACCATCGACAGAAAGATTCCGTCAAATAATTTTGTTCCGCGTTGCCACTTTCTCAAAGCTTATGGCATAGCTTGAACTCGTTCCTCCTAGAATGCTTAAGTACTTGAGAGACCCCCAGAGAGAGAAAGGAAGGAACAGAAAAGACAAAATATTAAAGAAAGAAGTTACAACGTTCCGAAAGAAAACCGCAGAAGACTGGACAAGGTTCCCTCCAGTTGTTTGTTGTTTGGACGCGTACATTAGTTGACGGAAGAATGTTGTTATGAGTGACTCTATAGGTAAAATCCCGACATTCGTCTAGCGAAAACTAAGTCAAACCTCAGTTACGATGACCGGTGGCAGGATTCGGACGTACTCTCCTTTCCAGTATCATTCTTAAGTCCTCGACACAGACTACGTTTACAACAGTAAAATCAGAAACACAGAATATTAATTTTACATGACATGAAATAGATGTTTAACCATTCTTCTGTATTACCCTGAAAGGAATCAATGCTTTTAGTGACGTTGGGTTCAAAACAATTTTGATTTAAATCGTACAAGCAAAGTTAAAGCTTGAGTGTGTCCTAAATGTAAATTCAATGTTTCACGCCAGTGTTGTCGGGTTCTCGTGTCAATATTTGTCTTAAAATACTAAAAATATTCCTGGTTTTTGTTAAAATTTCCCGCATGCTAAATGTACTTTGGAAATTACT
This sequence comes from Lepisma saccharinum, assembly GCA_022664845.1. Lineage (NCBI taxonomy): Eukaryota > Metazoa > Arthropoda > Insecta > Zygentoma > Lepismatidae > Lepisma > Lepisma saccharinum. The sequence continues at coordinate 16,990 of JAGDQP010016730.1, forward strand.
GATTTTTTTTTTAAAAAAGTGCCAAAAACATCCGAAAAAATTCACGTTTTTATTTCTTTTTTTTCCTCCACGTGACAAAACTGTTTTAACCCCATAACAAATTTATTTAATGTTCAACTATACGAACCTTTGTCGGTTAAAGTTAAGAAGGAAAGCTTAATTTAACGTCCAGCGAGAATCTTAGTTTGCTTAGTTTAATCCGTGACTTTCGATGACACAGTCGTTAATTTAGCAGAGAAACGTAAACTGCTCCTACTTCCTGAAGTGATTGATAGAGCCACAAGGGCACACGTTAAGCGAGAATCTCATTTCTTCGTTGTTCTTGATACGACGCATACACCGCTATCTAACAGTCTACAATTTCCCCGAATATAAGACTGTGCTTTCCGTCTGAAAAAAAAAAAAAAAAAATACAGAACGGTTTCCGTTTTACAACTGATGCTATCTTCCGATTTATATTTCCGGGCAGGGGGTAATTTTCCAGGTTTTCTCTGTTTCACAAGGCGAATCTCGGGATAGTACCTTAAATAAGGCAGCAACCTTGCACAAAGATACCTAAAGGTCTTAAATGAATTCAGTTAGAGAACGATTAACGCATTTTGTGGCAGTATTTGACTTAAATTTTTTATGATTTCAATGACGTGTTATTGTGTACAATAATAGGAAACGAATCGTTTTGAAAGCAAGATTTGTGAAGAGGTTGGTAAAAGAAAAATTGCTTAAATCTCCCAATGTTCAGATTCTATTGTATATGAACTGACAAACAATATATATTGATTTCCTTTACTACAGTTCTGGCGCCAATGACGTATTTAGGGAGTCATTGGAAGTCAAGAGTTGGAGAGCAAATGAAACGAAAGTTTATGTTTATTACAGCGAAGTTTTCTTATACTTAATTGCATCCAATGATATTAGGCGTAACTCAATCAATAAATAAAACAGAAGTGTGAGCCTCAATAGACATACTCTTCAACGAAACATTAGCTGAAGAAAACGTGTTTTATGTGACTACTGAAAGATAGTGTTGATTGTATGGGATGTGTTCTGCTGCAATTCGAAAGGACGCCTTAATGAAAATAGAGTGTCTGTCTTAATATGTGGGACATGCTCAGGTCTCGTTACAGATCATTTGGATACCGTTATGCTACCATGTTCTGAAATGGAGATTGTTTCTACCAGTGACATAGCAGAATGACACATAAGGGATTGCGCTCTTTTAAAGCCATTTAAAATGATAACCGATTTGTTTCTGATGCGTGGATCAAGGCCATTATACAATTTTTGCTCTTGGTTTAGCTATTTCCCTAGTCTCTGTATCTGAATGGAAAAAAGTCACGAGCTTCAGATCAACGTGAACAGCTTCGAGCTTAGCTCACACCTATTATTCTGGTTAAGAATTATAGATTGAGATCCAAGAGATACTTTGGCCTCAAGAGTATACAGATCCTGGTTCCCGATAAACAAAATCCAGATGCAGATCCGTTTGGCTATGGTTTTCATTAATTACCCTCACGAACAATAAGGTGAATGCCGGAACAAAACCTTAATTAAAGCCCGAGCTACAATTTCTTCATTTTTACTCCGTGCAATCACTAAATGTTCAGATAGAGAGCTCGTAACCTAAGCTAATCCTAATTTAATAAAATGCAATATCTGTACAGCTACATATAAACTGAAAACGTCCACGTAAAGCTCAATTTAAAGTGCTTTTGCCTTTTTAAAGAAGGGCGCAGTGGCCAAAAGTCTGATTCGTAACACTTAGCGTACTTACAACACCATTCCTATTTTTAAAAAATCGACCAAATTCAAAATTGACCAATTCAAGATAGCAAACACCCGTAATTAATAGTGCCCTCCACCCAGTATTCATTCATATGTATAAGTTTTTTTTAAAAAAAAAAGTGTTTTCAAATATAGATCACATTGTAACTACTTACTCTTATGAATCAGATTATTGGTCACTGTGGTCGTATTTATAGACGAAAGTACTTTCAATTGGGCTTTACGGACGTCTGTCAAGTTTGGTAAAAAGAAAAAAGTGCGATTTGAACCATCAACAGGTTTACTTGTTACAAGTCCAGACAGAACTTTCCCAATTTTTTTCCTCAGAACCATTTTCGTCGTCCCATTGTATATTTTTTCACTAATTAGCCAACCCTGATGGGTGAACGGTAGCACTCACTGTCTTAAATCAAGAGATCTCGACTTCGATCTCAGTGGTGGGGCAAGTGATTCTAAGAACATTTTTTAACTGTACTCGTATGTCTTGCCCTGAGGATATCATTTTCGCCCGATTGAAGGCAACGGTAAACCACCGTCGGTTCACCTTGCCCAAGGCCTTCCGTTATGATCCTGCTTCCAGTCAGAACATCTATCGCCATCAATCAGTTTTTCAATTGTAGCACAAGATGTCAGCACATGTTATACTAAATTACAATGCTCTTCTTTATGAATCTGGACCGTTGAAACTGTAGTTCAAAATCTATTTGTATCTCGGTACATGTGGTTATGTGTTCAATGTACCAGGCACCAGTGGCGGCTCGTGCTCTAGATTTTTGGTGGTGCACAAAATGTTATTACATCCTTCACATTATTATTATTATTATTATTATTATTATTATTATTATTATTAAAGGTGAACAGTAGCAGCATACTATAGTCAAGACGTCATCAGATTGTAGAGATTAGCATGAAATTAATTTTAATACTATTTCTAAAGCTGTAGTGGTGACTCATATCCCCAAAATTAACAAAGTTCACAAACAAAATTTTCAAGTGAATGAAGTTGAAAATGACTCAAAGCAGTTTCAAAATAAAATTTCTGCATGTAAAATCAACTTATCTATATTTCTGTCAACGTGACGACGAACTTCTTCAATGATACAAGAAGCAAAATTTGAGCATCGTATTTAGAAGGAGTAAGGAAATGCCAAAATCGTTCAACTGGGCTACTAATTGCTATGTATAGTAACTACATACAAAAACCATTTGAATTATGTTTGACAGGCTATTTCTCTCATCTGCTATGATAGAAAACAATTCTGTCTTCCTGATTTATTTAGCAATTTCTTCATGGCACAATTCATGCATTCATTGTAGAAGTTCATTTTATATGGTTTCGATGCTCCCTTGAAAACTGTTGAATTTTCCAAATGACTTTTTAGAGCGCTATCTAGCTCAACACTGAAGTTACTCAATCCACGATATATGCCCACATTGAAAGAAGATTGTAATTCGTAGTTACACCTTAAAACCAGTTCAAACGCACTACAAAAGTGAATAGAATGTATGAGTATTTTTAGCAGATACCTCCTTTGCGTCACATTTTGATTATGATATTCGATGGTTTGTCTGTAGCTGACCAACAGTGTTCATATTTCCAAGAACATTGCCATATAATTTCGTCCTAAGAGGCACGATTTCTTCTGTATTAGAAACTCAGCAAATTTTAAATTTATATTTCAGAACTGTCATAATTTCTTAAGCGAGTTTATTTTAGTTGGCTAGTGTTACGTGATACTTGAACAACATCCGATCAGCCTGGGATAATTTAGAAAATTATTGCTTAGAGCTAGCTGTCAGAGTCGTTTAAAATTATATGTTTTAGAATAACACAAACGAAAGAATCAAGATTTTTTGTTTTGTTTTTCGTGTATTATATTCGTACGGCGAAATAATGAGAAAGAAACACTTTGGAGCAGAGATATTGTTTACCGTAGACTATCCAATTTGAAAGACTCTTATTTAAATATAAAAATCACTGCCTTTCGAATGAATGAACTGATCGCAAGAGAAAAAAAGTAGGCAGGAGAAATTATCGTGAAGTGAGTGGGAACGCTGTCGACTCCTATGCGATGTAGAAAGATTTCAAGCGGGAAGATGGAAGACTCTGCTTTCCCCCTATTGAATGCACAGCAAAGGAAGCTTTCGGTTGCCGAAGACGAACAAACATATAGGACCTTATAAGACAAGGAGTTTCCCGTTGCCTCCTGCACACTTTTCACCCCCTCAGTAGCCCATAAGTTCAATAGTAGCTGTATTTTGCCAAGCTGAAGGAAATAGCGATAAGCGAGCTGCAACGGTCAAACTCCGCTCTCTCTCTTTTCTTTTCTCCCGTGGGTCTAATGATTAGGTGAGCGCGTAGCGGGTTGAAGAGTGATGACACATGCTTTGCGATTGCAAGTATTAAAATATTAGAAGGCAGTTTGCACAAACAAACAAACCTAGAGAACGGCCGCCACTGGCATGCACCCTCATGCTCCGCTCCATTCGCTACCCTCGCTAAATTCCTTGTTACCCCAGTTCTAACGCTGATATAATAAATGGTATGCATAAAAGGAAAATATATTCTTTAGATTTTGTTGGTCTACAATAACTAGGGTTTATTACAGCAAAATAGTTGGAATTTTCTACCATGTGTTGATGTAATATTAAAGTATAGTAGCTACAGAGTTATTCTTAGGTTCGTGGAATACTTAGTCAGTCATCAAGGCCTCTCAGTGTGTCCTGGTATTCCGGTTGAGAATCATTGGTCTAAAAAAGATTCGTATTTATTCTTTGGTGGATAGAGAGTGCTTTGTCTGATTAGACAAGAGTTCTCAATCTCGTCCTTGAGTTAGGAAGCAGAACGAACTCGGAGATGTAAGCTAAACATGCAATTAGACACATTGCTTTATCTATATTTAAAAATCTGGGAAAACATTTCATGCAGATGGGTGCTGCTTTCGAATTTCAAGGCTCGTCCTTGCATCTACGAAATAACAATGCCAGTCACACTACTTGGATTGCTTATAAATTTATACAAAATACAGGAAGGCAATAATTTAATGAATTTAGAGTTTACATTGTTTTAATTTAGTAATATTTTATTTACACTGATGCTGCCATCTTTTGTCACATTTCTGTATTAAAATTTCAGAAACGCTGTAGCCAGTTGTGCCGGTGGAGTGATTCGTTCAGTGGATTTATCTATATGGAGAACGTCATCTCCACACTTTGTTGTATCGGATACTTTGCTTGCAGAATCAGTCGCCAGAGCGAAGCGTGATGTCACCAAGATTTTAGAACAGGAGATGGATTTATGGCAGCAACGTAAGTTTGTATTGAAAGCGTTCTGTATTTGAACTAAAGAGATACATAATCTATAGTGCATAGACAATAAGTTGCCAACTTTGCATGAAATAAATCGAATTGTTGAAGTGACGTGATGTCACTGCCTGCTTGTAGATGTTATGACACGTTTTATTTGTTTTTCAAAGCGCATTTTTTTGTGCAATCGTGTGCTAAGCTATCGATACGTCTGTTATAAATGTGTAGCATTTGCATGGTGTCCATACAAAAACAAATGTATCTGTTACACGCATGTGTAACAAATATATCTATGTTACAAACAGAGATGACATAAATATTTAGTGCAGGAGAAATAAATTGCATCCTGATATACAAATGAAGTAAAAAAGAATAGGCCAGTCTCTTTGCACTGCAAAATTAATGAAGCCATCACAGAAAGGGTAGGAAATACTAAAGAGTTAGGTGTCATATTTTATTAATAATTTACTATTAAATATCAGATGGATTGTATTCTTGGAACAGCTTTTAGAAATCTTGATTTTATTATGCGTATGGAAAGGAAGTTTCCAACAGAAGCTTTATAATGCATATCATCGATCTAAATTGATATTTGCATCCATTGTTTGGACTCTGCAAAATTAAGAATACACTATTCAAGTTGACAAAGTGCAAAGAAATTATGAAATATTTAAAATTTGGAATATGTGATAGTTATCCGTATGATATATTAAGAAGTTAAGTTAAATGTTATATTTTTAGACAGCAAGATCTTACCTTTTCTTCACTTATAACTGTTAACATTTACTTTTCCTATTTACTCTCAAAACTATGTTGTTTTTTATTACATTCCCTGCAGCAAAGTTAGCCCAAAAAATAATATTTTGAATAAACACAATGAAAAATACAAATTAAGAAATTTATATGTTTTGTTGTGTGAATCAATTAAAAATAAAAGAATTAACAGGAACTCTGAACTAATTCTATTTGTACTCTTTTCAATGTCTAAATATCATTTCTTTAATTCTTTTTCTCTTTGTGAAGATAATTTTTTCAATTAAATTTTATTCGATGCCAACCTTCAAAGTATAGATTTTGATAACTAGAAATTTATAGTTTTTAAGCCTCCTTATAATGAAGTAATTATTTCCCCCCCCCCTTTGTATGAAGTTAAACGAGTTGCATTAAGTTCCTTCTTTAATCGCCAGAGAGCAGAGTATCAGAAAATAGCAGAGCCATCTGTTATCAATTTTTAGAACTCTCTGAACAGTTTCAATGAGAAGATAAATTTATTATAATTATTCAGTAATAAATTATGATTATCACATTTCATATCTCTGCGTTAAAATGTCGTAATTGAGCTTTCTTTTAAATATTTGCATAATGATAATACATGTACGTTACAGTAGAGCATGAATCTGTTGGGTTAACATAAATAAATAAATACAATTCTCAGTGCTAATATTAAACGCAATTCTTTACATTGTAAAGGTGTTTCTTTTTTTTCATCACTACCTGAAGTGATACACTTTCTGATGACGTGTCTGATACGTTTTCACTTCGAACACTATTCGAATATTTTTAGTGTATTGTATTTTTTTCTGGTTCTGTTTTAATAGCTCTTTATCTGTCTGTCTATGCTACCTGAATTTCATCATTCCTTAATTTTGACACCTTCGATAGATGTCTCTAGTTACAATCTAAAAATGTGCATAGTTTAAATGGTTAGGTCTAACTTTTTGCCAAAAGAATTTCCGTGTCATTTTTCAAACTGATGGCGCAATTAGTACCAACATCTGTCAACAGGTACTGCCCAAAAGTAGTACCTGTTTACCAAGTATCAACCCGATCTTTCAACTTTAATTATTTCTTTTCAACCTTGAAAAACTTGCTATAAAAACAGCACCGTGGAAACTATTATTCTATTCTATCGGATTCGCTTTTGATATTAAAATTATAATCGAGATATCGGTTTGATACTCAGGAAAGTAGTAGTACTTTTCGGTAACTTCTTGTTGTCATATTGTTGTTCTTTTGCTAAAATAGCCTTGGTGGCGGCAAAGCACTTCTTAATCTGATTGAGATATTGACATACAATTTGACGAAAAGGAAACATGAAAAAATTCTACGTCCCTAATTCAAATAGTTTCGGCGCAAAAATTGTCTTTAAAGTCTTCATTAGCAAAAATCAGAGAGAAATTAGTCTGTTTTTTTCACATTGGTGTTGTTGAAACCACTCAGTATCATGGCGCTTCACAGGTTACTGTGATAATAGCTAACCGTACTTGTTCTTTGTAAATTAAACGAGCTGTTTTACTTGCAGGTCGAATGGCAGATCCTTTATCTCCAGTGGGTACCGCATACGGATTCAACAGACCAAAAAGGCAGGCAGCTGAGATAGCCAATACATCTCTAGTTCTGCAATTCACATCTGCAAGATTTGTTAGCAGTTTTCTTCAAGGGTAGGTCATTTATTATTATTATTATTATTATTTCAACATGCACACACAATAACACACACATATACCCCTGTACATAGAAAGGGAGAAGGCACTTCAGATTTCAGTCCAATGACCTTGATTTACTATCCTGTTTTGATTCTGGTGACGTAAGAACCTGTAGTACTTTTGTACTATATCCACTTCTGTGAAATTGAGCATACCTTACCAGAGGCGGATCCGTAGAGCGGTCGCGTCCCCCTCCTAAGGGAAAATGCGTTATTTTTATAGCATAATTTCAGCAATTTATCACAGAAAGAGCATTGATCCGGACATATCTAATCAATTTAATAATATCAATTCTTGGGGATACTTGTGTCATGTTCCATGGTAAAACATAGTAATGAGGGGAAATCTAATAAAATTATATTTGTAAAAACCATGTAGCGGGAAAATTTCGAAAATTTTCCGGGTCCATTTCATCTTTATTCCCCCCTCATGAAAATCCTGGATCTGCCACTGTATCGCAATAGAATTTTTTTTTCATTTTCATTTACTCACTTCCTTCCCGATTTTTCCGGAGCAGCTACCAACATGGCTTCTGGCAATTTCCAGAGGAGTTATGTCGATAATTTTTCTTTTTCATCTTTAGCTCAGGCTAGGGTCCGGTAGGGGGAAAAGATGTAGAAACTGAACAGCATTTAATTTAAAGGTTCCATTCCAACACTTGTTTGATGTGACAGAGAAAAAAACCTTTAAAGAAACTCAGTACCAAGACCTTCTCATTACGCTCTACCAACTGAGCTACGGAAGCATGGTCCAGTAGCATCATATCATACTTTCTTCTTGAAATAAGTCGATGCCCAAATAAGATACATTATACCAAGTGGATATTTTTTTTTTCGAAGGTGCCCTCGCCATATAATTCATGTATAAAATGAAAAAAAAAAAACCCGCTTCTCGTTGCTCCGGTGAAAATCGAAAGTTCAAGTTACTCCGGATCTATGTGGGGTATAACGGTTCGTTTGGCCTAGGCATAGCCAGTTGGAAGTATTTGTGGGGAACGCATGATAAATGACTTGCTCGGACCCAGTATTTCTTAAATTCGGTGCTGGTTCAACACTGGGCAACAGAATGATAGATCAATATTGTAATATTTTTCTCTTGACATGAGTCCGAGATGTTCTCACGAGGAATATCACTAATGCTCGGATTTTATTTTAATTATAAATCAAAAAGTAATTTCTAAAAAATGGCGGAATATTATTTTATAAATATCGGGTGTTACCTACTGTAAAACTGCTAGGCTTATGGAAAAAGAAGTTTACTTCAAGTGCGTCTCATCCCTTTTTCTGTAGCGAAACAAAAATATTTTCCACAACTCTCAGTTAGTCTTCATTTACCTACTGTTGACAAACTTGACAGAATATAATTTTCCCATCACTTGTAAATGTTGGATCGCTCTCCATCCACGACTGAATCGAGGAATATTTAACTGTTTTCATCTTCGGCATCTACACAAATTCAACACATATGCTAAGAACTTCAGTCAAATTCAATATTCAAAGAAAAAGAATATAGAACATTGATCTGTATCTAAAAGCGATATTGGACTGATCGATGCCATTAAACATTTAATAAATATATGAAACCAGGGAACGCTTAATTGTTGCAAAAAGCGTAAATATTATTTACAACATGTACTATTATAATGCAGAGTTCGGTGCGTGCATAATTCAAGAAATAAATCATAAATGAGAAAAGGGGGCGCACAGCGAGAACAAGCGTAAAATACTGAGACCTGCATCTAGTCCACATTCGTTTAGACTGGAAGTACACGATCAAAATGAAATGTTTGCTCTGTCATTTATATTTTAACACCAGTCGATCAATCAAGTATCGTTACGTACAGGTCGATGGTTCAGTTCACACACGCATAGAGATCGAGAGACTGACAAATCAGTCATTGACAAACTTCACTTTAAAACCAACTAAACCCTTAAACCAACATATACACTGGTAAAAAAAAATAAGGGAGTAAGGCAGAAACAACTCTCCCGTAACACATACAGCGAATCACCGCAGAAACAATAGGAATGTTGCCCAGTGTCATTTTCCGCCTGAAGAGAAACAAACTGGAAATGTTCTGTGACGGCAACGGCAAGGACGTCCACGAGCCACGACGGCACGCGATGGCGCGTACTGTGTGCTAGCAGCACGACAGAATATGCGCCAAACGGCGACAGACTTCTAATATACACTTTTCACAACAACAGAACGCAAGGTGTCCACCCAAACTATCTGCAATCGCCTACATAAAGGTGGTCTTTATACAAGGAGACCGTTAGTGCGCTCATCAGTCTGGAGGAAGAAATGGAAATGCATTGATCTGGCGGGAACGTGAAACCAGTAATTAATCTACCGACGTGCATGTTATTCGGCATTGTAGTCTGACAGCAGTGCGGTAAAGAGATGGGATCCTCAGTCTCATGTTGTCCTTTCAGCAGTAGTTGGTCCTTCTTTCTCTTTCATGAATGATAATGCTCAACCTCACTGAGTTCAGTCGGCAGGTACTGAGCATATGGTGTAGTCCACGGGCTCACCAGACCTCAATTCTAAAGAACACGTCTGAGATGCTTTGGCAAGAGGTATTGCACCTACACCAGCACGTCTAACTTCTCAACAGCTAAAAATTGCCCTCCTGGATGAGTGATCCAAAATACCCCAAACTCGGATCGACAGTCTTATCAATTCCATGCTAATACATGTGCAACGGTGTTTGCAGTTCTGGGAGACCATACACCTTAGTAGAGATAAATTTCTATTGTGTACATACTCGTTTGTACGGTCTTACACAAACTTGTACCTCTACCTGGTATGTGTCCTTTCGTTCCCCACGTGTGTCAACAGCCTCTGGGGCTCTACTATACCCGTTTCACTGCATGAGTATGCTGTGTCTTGCCGTTTCTGTTGCAGGAGAGCGACTAGCTTCCACCTATAGCACTGTTACACTACTTCTAACCGTCCTTTCCCCTGTTTTTGCCATGTTCACCTAAATTTTTGACCACCTCTTCCTTGTTACAAGAATAAATTGGTCTACCTTTTCTTTTCTCGTCACCATCACTACATGAAAGATTATTCTATTCCTATACTCATTGAACTTCGAATTTAGAAATGACAAGCGATTAAGTCAATCAGAAAATTCCTCAAGTGAGTTTGGTAAAGAGAAATAACAAAAACAGTACATTTCAAGAATTTAGCGAAAGTGTAGAGAATACAAAATGAGGAATCTGTGAAAAGGGTATATCTGGTAGCCCTAGACAGAAGTCGTTTTTGAATATTGCTTTGTAAATGAAACAATAAATTTTTTTCGAAGGATATTTATTCTTCGAACCGGGGAGAAATCGGAGGTGAATGGTCAACCTATCATATTACAATAATGGCGTTAAAAGTGTCGAAGATAAAGAAAGAAACACAGAAATGCATAGGTAGTCAAGTCTCTTTGGAAGAAAGCTCTCGATGAAAGCTATTCACTAAAAATCTTGCTACATCTAGTAGTGAATCAGAGATATTCTTATGGTCTTATAGTCCTCTGAAATATTCATTGGTATTTGAATATCAATAATTTTATTAGCTTTCTGCCACTTTTTATGTCTGGGATATTTTGTTGGTTCTCAAGAAAGGAATACAAGAAAAGATACACTGTTTTCATAGAAGAAGATTTTTCAGTGTAGTTAGAGTTCACGGACGTTTCCAGAGTGTTCCGAAATTTCCGATTGCAATGAAAAATTAGTGTCAATTTAAGCACTGATATACATTTTAAATTCTGACCCACCTTCGACTCTGATGAAAACTTCTAAACGCCTTTGAAGAAGCAACTGTGATCGACTGCAAAAGTGCTTTCACTTGATTAAAATAATCGCCAATAACTCCGTATGGATAGAGCATTCAGGTATAGCATTTTCATTATTAAAGAGAACGTGCTCTTCTGAAAATTCAAGAAAACTGTACTCAAATTAGTTCATTCACTTTGAAGTTATCAATAAGAGTTAGTTCATTCACTTTGAAGTTATCAATAAGAGTTAGTTCATTCACTTTGAAGTTATCAATAAGAGTTAGTTCATTCACTTTGAAGTTACCAAAATAAGAAATTAAAATTTACTCAGATTGGTTCATCCATGATATATCTTGAAATGCACGTTTCTAGTGCCAAACCCAAAGATAACTTAGATCACATAATATTGTTAGATTATCTTCCGTCTAACTACACTGCAAAAATTGTACTTTTGAATAGTGGGTACAAAATGCTGATTTTGTACCCAAAGTTTTTGAGAGGCAGTGACGAGAACAGGGATTCATATTTTACCATCGTTTTTTCTATTAATCTGTTCCCTCCTAAGCACTGAGAGGCAAAGAATCGCCCCTCTGGGTTCGCCACTGCCTCTAAAAAATTATGGGTTTAGGTGTTGGGACTTTTTCCAAACTCATGCACAAGAGAACGCCAGTATTTTATATTATGCTGCGATTGTATTTCGCAAGCAAATAACCTTTATAAAATGCAGAAAAGTACATGTCCAGTAGATCACACAATAAATGTCATTCCAGTTCATGTATGTACTCTAGATTTATATAACTGAACGTACCCAAATTACATGTATTTTCATCTGAAGTTCAAGTATTTGTAAACCTAAAATATGTTCATACACTCTAAGTCATTCATTTAATCAAAGAAGCTACACTATAATTTATTTTACTACCGATGTATATCTTATATTCATGAATATAAATAAAACCTAATATTCCTCTTCCTATCAGTCACTTTCGAAGTTATTCCCAAGAAATCATTTTATCCAAATATAAGTTACTCTTGACCCCTATCTAGTGTACACTTAATGTTGTTCTCATCTCTATCCCTTATGCTCAAGTAAGTTTCTTCATGACGTTGGCGGCCAGTATCAATATTCATTAACTTTTTTGGCAACAAAGCTGTAAAAACATATTGGTTAGATTCATCATTATTCTGAGGTGTGTAATTTGGTTAACATGTTGAATTTGTCGAACTTAGGCATAAAAAGTAAACTTGTGCAACATGTGTGAAAAGTAATGCCATATATGGACATTATTTTATTCCATATCTGTTTCGACCATTTCGCTGACAATTTTCGTAATTTTAACATTTAAGTCTGGTCAAAACAAATCAAGTTATTTGGAAGTGCTAATGCATCGTATAACAAAACGATAAAATATATTAAGGGTCAACTGTCTACATCTGTGGGAACATACAATTTCAAACATACTTAAAGCTATAAGTACCGCCCTAAGGAGGTTAATATCATGGCCACCCGATTGAAGGGAATTGTAAATCATTGGTTTAGCGTGCCCAGGATCCTTAAAGTGTCAAGAGATAACTGCAAACTTGTATATTCACATATAAGAAAAAGAAAAAAAAAACCCTTTAGTAGATTTAATTAGGAAGAGCTGTTAAATAGTGATTATGTGCCAGAGAAAACTACCGAACTATGATTTTAAATTCGATAGAAATTCCGTATCTTTCGTCACTAAATCTAATTTCGAGTTATGTCCACTTATTGCAAGGTTGCACGAATTGAGTGTTGTTATAGCAACATGGGAAATAGAAGTCAGTTGATAATTAAATACTTATTTTATATTTAAAAAAGAAACAGTTATACTTGATTTTTTAATTGAATTTAATTTAGTTTGTTGTTCAGTGTAAAAGATTTGAACAAATTTATTAACAATGCAATGAGATGTGTTCTGTAATGTTTATGTGTGCTGTTTGTGGTAGAAGTGTCGTTTGAATAGTGGAATATAGAAATATATTTGTAAACTCATATTTAAATACGACTGTATGTATGAGTTGGAGTTATACAATAAAATGTTGGATGTCTAGTGTACATCTTCTCTGAGAGAATCCAATGCTCTTAAAGTACGACAAGCTTTTGTGGTGAGTGGAAGTAGTTATATTGTGTTAACCCTGCACTTATCACATATCCAGCCAAATTAGTTTCAATAATTTACGGCTTTATATTCAATCATTGCTTGCACATTCGAATATTATATAGCAGTTATTTATGAATTACATAATCACTGAACCTTATATAATGACTGATGAATTTTTATTCCTTTTTTAGCCAACTTCAGGACAAAGAATCCGGGGACAAGGTAGTGGGCCCCAGAGACATACGAGAATTGATGGCTGTATTGCCTAACATTGATGTCTCAGATGCAATTGAAATTCCACGAGTGTTTCGTTGTGATGAACAGACGTTGCCTTGTGATCACACCAGCCGCTATAGGACGATTACTGGATGGTGTAACAACCTACGCAGACCCGAGTGGGGGAAATCAATGAGGGCTTTCAGTAGACTGGTGCCACCTGCATATCAAGATGGTAAGTGTCTCTCACTGATAAGAGAAATTCGTAGCAGCATGATAAGGTAATCTCCTAGAGATCAGAGAACATGAGTAGGATGTATCAACGTTGAACATATTCAGCTCCTTAGAGATTAGATAAAAGTGTCCTGTGATACCACATTCTCCATTGTATAACGTTCCTTATAGCTATATACAACCTTCGAAAAGTGCCCTGGCGCTTTTAGGGTTCACCAAACATGAACGCACAACAGATTATAATGTTTTCTTCATGTAGCTACTTTAGAGCTGTTGAATATCTAGAGTAGACAATAACATATATTTTGTATCGAATGTAGAGCATAATTAATTGAAAAAATCTTTTTATCAAGATGTATGAAATTAATTCTGCTTGTAATTACTATGACAGAAATTTATTGTGATAATAATTTACAAAGAATTTCAATGAATACGATGGTTTCATTGTAATATGAATATTTTATTTAGTAACCCATCTACCAAATATTATTTATGAAGAAATCGTGTTTATATAGCAAGTCACAGATCTCCCGTGAATATTCTGTGGTTACATGCTTTACATCCTACGGAACTTATATTTAACACTAAACTTTGTCTTCAAGTTTTTTCCATTTTAATTATGTCTATTCTATAGCAGAGCAAGGCTCTGAATACTCTAAGCAGCCTTATCGTATGCGCTTATTTATGCCTTTGGGGTGCTACCGTGTAACAGCAATCTGTGTCAGTCCCGGGTTTCGGCACCAAAACTGTAACGGTCCTAAGATAACGGTCCACGGAAATGAGAGGGAAACTAGGCCTATTCCATTTAAAACATGTATGCAGAGTTGCTGCACGTCGCATGACTCTTTCTACGCATGTGCATGTCTGGGACAATGCCTTTTAGAACGATGGAAATAGCGCTGCGAGACGTAAGGTGTATAAAGGAGAGTCATACGGTATGCATCAACTATACTTTCATGCTTTTAAATGAAGTACATCTAAACTTGTTCTCTTTTCCGTGGACCATGCCGCGATTAAAGACGTATAATATTTCTGGGCCCTCTTAAGAGTAATTTGCAATCATGGAAAATTAACTACAGGGTGCCTGATAAGTCGAAACCTATTTTCAAATAAATTCTGTATAGTAGGCATAGAAGTTTAACACTTGTTTCATTAATGAGC